>WNWK01051276.1:0-12536 GCA_009830355.1 Cherax destructor
AACGGCACTTCGCTCCCCCTTTCTTTACCTTCCTTCTTGCAGATGGACCCTCCTTTAATCCTGACTCTCGTTACTTTTGACAGAAACTGACTACTACACAAACTCTGAAGATTATACCTCTAGCACCTCCTCAGTCCCTTCTACCTTGATCTCTGGAGGGATGCGTGTGTGGGTGGGGGTGGCGGGGGATGGCACAGGACTCCCACTGACTCAATGGTTTAACCCCCCGCGGGCGACCGCGCGTTAAAATTTTCCCCTCCTGCCGAACCATGTAATATCATCTTTATCGTGTAAGATGATAATGTGTCGAAATCTTAAATCGTGCAATATCCGTAACGTGCAACATAATCTCGTGCAAAATGACGTTCTACTGTATACATTATTTAGGTATGCATACTAGTCAGAGAGCCCGTCATAAGTCCGAGGCGTTGGTAAATGAGTATTTCGCTAAGTGAGGAGGCGGTATAGAACGCAGACGTGCTTTCTTGAGTTTGTCCTCGGTACTTGTAAACAGAAGCTGACCCCCCATAGGTTTAAAAGTATCGTTCATGGGCGAAAAGTTGTGCCCATAGTCTAAAACTGTCATATCTAGGTTTAAGATTGGTGTTTTTGGTCTAGAAGCATTCATCAATATAAGAATGGTGTCTATGGTTTTAAAGGGGTGATACTTGGCCTGAAATGAGTCTCCATATGCTAAACATAATGTCCATAAGTCTGAAAGTTTAGTCCATTGTCTATATGGTAGGGTTTCTAGTGGTTTAGGAGAAATTTTAAAAATAAATTACCTGGAAAAAATTTCCATAAAATTATTTTGCAGGGGCAGTCAGTTTGAGAAAAATCAAAGTGGAGAAATACTGCATTTCCAGTTCCCATGTTTTGGTAGACTAAAGCTGTCAAGTAACATAGGAAGGTGTTAAAATATGAAAAAAATAGCCAATAATGCTAGGTTAGTAACACTTACAAGAAGACTACACACTATAGAAACTGCATGGGAGGTATGGGAGTTAAGTAATCAAATTTTAAAAGCCTTCAATATAATGTCCTTAGCATTATTATCACTGTTCTTTACCCATATTATTACTATATATATATGGATAACCACTGTGAAAAATAGTGAAATTCCCAAAAGCTTATAATTTCTCACTTCCCAAAGGGAAATGTACAGTTCCTGGTAGTAGAAACCATAAAAGCTCTTGGAATTCACTATTTTCAAGGTTGTTCTGCATATATCACCTGTTTACTCTGGGTCTTATTACATGGGTACCCCAGTTTACTAATTAATTGCCACAATGCTGTTCCCAAATGCCGTTCCCAAAAAATTTGTTCCCATAAGGAATAATGTAAATTAGATTAACCTTTTAGACCCCCAAAAAAACACTTACAAAAAAACACTTACATAATTGTTCGAGTTTGGGGCAGTAAGTAAACCGGGGTCCACTGTATATGGGGAAGTTTAGAAGAATTCTTCCTCCATAAGCCATGCATGCGTAAGAGGCAACTGAAATGCCAGGAGCAAGGGGCATAACCCCTTCTCCTGTAAAATTTCCAAATTTAAAAAGAAACTTTCGTTTTTCTTTTAGGTCACCCTGCCTTGGTGAGATACAGCCGGTTTGTTGAAAAAAATTTGATTAAAGTCTTGCCAGAAATGCTGAGTGTTGAGAATTTTGTGCATATATTATTTAGAGGGTTTGCATTTCCCTGGATTCGGAAAATTAAGTTTGTCTGATTCTTTCATCCCATACCGGGGATTGAACCATGGACCTGAATGAAATGAGTGTGCTACCAACCAGCTATGGAACACCTGTAAAGTTTCACATGGCAGTAGGGAATGCAAGGAATATAAGTACTGTAGCTTCACAGGGCAGTAGGGTAATAGAAGGTTAAAATGTTAGCTTCACATGACAGTGGGGGTAATAGCAAGGAATAAAGACTGTAGCTTCACATGGCAGTAGGGAAAGGGAATATATGACTGGGTTCACATGACAGTATTGTATTAGTGAGGAATATAATTGAGTAGAGAGGGGTTTGGCCCCCACCCAGGAGGTACACCGCCCTGCCAAGTGAGTGAAAAACGAAAGCTCAGTGGCCCCTGGCCATCTCCAAACCAAACTTTTATGAAGTTTTTCGTGTGCTGTTGCAAGGTTTTTTGGGGGTCTGAAATAGACTAACTATGTGAATTTTTTTAAGGAAAAATTGTTTAATGGCACTTGAAGAGGGAAAAATTTTTGGGAAAAGGGGGACCACTATTTTTTTTAATGATGTAGGATTCGGGTTTTTTTTTCTGTCAAAAACAAAATTTTCAACTTTCCCTTTTTTTTTGGTCCCCCCTTTTTCACTTTTTTATAAACTCATCTATTTTTTTTGATCTTATCAATAGTTTTTTTTTATTTTTTTTTTTCATACCCAGGAAGTGAAAAAAAAATTTTCCCCAAAATTTAAAACAACAAAAATCCCGGGAACAATGGGCTAGAAACCCCCCTTTTCCGTATAGATTTACAAAAAAGAAAAAAGAAAACCGCTTGGCGATGTTTGAATGGGTTGTTGTGAAAATGAAAAGAAAGAGATGATTGTGATGTTATGAATAAAAAGGGCGGGATGTCCTGGTTTTTTAATGAGACAAAAGAAAGGGGTAGGAGTTTCAGTGGGAGAAATAAATGGGATTATCGGGGAGTTTAAAAATAGAGTTAGAGCAAAGAAGAGGGCAATAATGTTGAATAATCAGTTATGGCAGGAAAAGAGGGATTAAAAATGAATATTCAAGTTTTGGGGAGTAAAATAAAGGTTGGATGTGAAAAGTGGGTTATAGTAAGTTTTTATACATGGAAAGAGAAAAGGGAGAGGAGAGAGAGATTTTGGGAAATGTTGGGAGTGTGTGGGGAGTTTGCCAAGAGAGAATTGTGGTTGGGGATCTAAATCAAAGGGGAAAAATGTTGGGGAGGTAGTAAAATTTGGGGTGGGGGGAAAAAAAGGGGGAAACCTTTAAATTGACATTTTAGAAAGGGGTTTGGTAATAAGTAATACATTTTTTATAAAAAAAGGGGATAAATAAGTATAAAAGGTTTTAAAGCTAATGAAAGTACATAGTTTGTTAGATTATGTTTGGGTGGATGGTTGTTATGGCTTGGATGACATGTTTATAGGGGGGAAACGGATATATCGGATCATTATTTGGTTGTAGCTACAGTTAAAGAAAAAAGGTAGATGGGACAAAAAAAAAAAGGGAAACAACAAGTAAGAGGGAAAAAAGTGTATGAACAAAGGGGAAAGTTGTGAGATAAAACAACTATTGGCAGAAAGGTCTAGTGCAAGATCAGCAGTGGGGTTGAAGAGGGTTGGGATATTTTTTAAAATGCAGTTTTAGAATATGGGGAAAGTTTGGGGTATAGGAGGGGGGGGTAGGAGGAAAGGGGGAGGGGGGGGAATGAAGAAAAGGGTGTGATAAAAAAAAAAGGTATTTTTTGAGAGGTTTACAAACTAAAGGGAAAAAAACAGAGATATGGAAGTAAAAAAAAGGAAAGAGGAAAGGGGGCAGATGAAAGAGGGGGGAGGCTTTGTAAAGTTTTGCTAAAAGAAGAAAATTTTTGGATAAGATAAACAAGGTAAGAAAGCCAAGGAACAATGGTTTTTGTCAGTTAAAACAAATGGGGGAGTTAGTAGAGGGGGAGCTGGAGATATTGGAGATGGGGGGAATATTTTGAGGAATTTTTAAATGATGAAAAAAAGGGAGGGGGTAATTTATCCGGCCATGGAGGATAACATTTTTGAGGAAGAAGAGCGGGATGTGAGTGTGGGGGGGGAGAGGCAACGAAAAAAAGGGGGGAAACCCTGAAACAAGGGGATCATGAAAAAATTTTAAAAAGCAGGGGGAATATGTGTTTGAGTGGTTGGTTTTTTTGTTTAATAAATAATATTGGCAGAGGATAAATTCCTTTATATAAAGAGAAGGGGAGATAGTAAGAATTATAGGGGAATAATATACCAGGTAAAGTGTATGGCGGGGTTATTATTGAAAGAATTAGAGGTAAGACAGGGTAGGTTGCAGATGAGCAAGGAGGCTTTAGAATGGGTGGGGGATGTGTAGACGTGTTTACAGTGAAGCATATAGGGAACAGTATTTAGATAAAGGTAGAGAATTTTTCATTGCATTTATGGATTTGAAAAGGCATATGATAGATAGTGACAGCTGGGGGGGACATTCTCACTGTTGTATCGGCGCCCTCAAAACGGGATTATAGAGGAGGTGAAAGTGTTGAATGATGATGAAAGTATTTTTTTTTTGGGGATTTTCTTTTTTGGGTACCCTGCCTCAGTGGGAGAGGCTGACTTGTTAAAAAAAAAAAATATGATAAGTGGATAAGGAACAATGTGGCAAATGTTGCAAGTGTAGGGAATTTAGTAAGTTACTGAAAGCTGTAAAGATTTTTTAGAGGATAGTGAGGCTCAGGTTAGGGGGTGGAGAGAAAAAGTTCTTCTTAGACAGGATGTGAAAGTCACCATGGTTGTTTAAATATTTAAGATGGGGTTGAAAGAAGTAAATGCGGGGTGTTGGGGAGAGGGGGGTTTAAATTAGGGGTTTTTGAATGTGCTGGATCTGTGCGGATGAAAAGAAAAGATGATTGCGATGTTATGAATAAAAAGAATTTGGGATGTCCGGTCCGCTAAACAAAGCTGAAGGGGTCGGTTTCAGGGGGAAAATAAATGGGATTAAGTCGGGATCTGAGAGATTAGAGCAAGGAAGGGGTAGCAATAATGTTGAAGGATCAGTTAGGGAAGGAGAAGGGGAATATAAATGTGAAAATTAAAGGGTTTTTTGGTTAAAATAAGGGTCAGATGTGAAAAGGGGGTATGTTGTGCCCTGGAGAAGAGAGGAGGAGGGAGGAGAGATTTTGGGAGATGTTAAGCAAATGAAAACTTTTGAACCAAGTGAGAGAGTAATTTGGTAGGGGCCAAATGAAAAGTGGAGAAACATGTAGAGGGGGTGGTAGGTAAGTTTGGGGTGCCAGGTGTAAATGATAAGGGGGCAGATTGAACTTTTAAAAAAGGGGGTTTGTTATATTATTTTAAAATAAAAAGAACCCTAAACCCAAAGGGTTATACAGCGGGCGGGTTTAGTTATGGGAAAACATTTTTTAAGAAAAAGAGGATAAATAAGTATACAAGATATGATGGGGGCTAATGACAGTAGTTTGTTGGATACGAAGAAAAAAGACTGGGGGAGACTTCGGGATGTACATTTTTTGGGGGACAGATATATCAGATCACTTTTTAGTTTAGCACAGGAGTAAAGGTAGAGGGGAAACAAGGTAAAGCAGTAAAAAAGAGGTAAAGGGTTTTAAAACAAAAGGGAGGGGTTAGGAAGATATAAACAACATTGGGGGATAGATGGGCAGTGAGAAAATTGGGTGGGGCAGTGTATGGGGAGGTTAAAGAATGTAGTGTTAGTGTTCAGCAGAAGTTTGGTTACAGGAAAGTTGGGGGGGGGGAAGAAGAGGGTTTGGAATGATGATGAAAAAAAGAGTAAGGAGAAAAAGTTACTATGAGAGGTTTACAAAGAGAAGTGATGAAGGAGGGAAGAGTGTATGGGAGAAAAAAAAGGTTAAGAGAGTGGTAAAATGTAAAAAAGAGAAAAGAGAGAGGGGGGATGTTATCAACAAATTTTTTTGTAAAAAAGTTTTGGGGGAGTTTAAGTTGAGGAAGCCTAGGGGAAAAAATGGGTTTGACAGTTAAAAAAGGGGGAAGAGAGTTATTAAAGGAGAGGAGGATGGGAAGATGGAGGGAATATTTTGAGGAGTTGTTAAAATTGAGAAGACAGGGAAACGGATTTCATGTATAGGGCAGGAGGAAACATCTTTTTTGAGGGGGAAAACCCGTTGTGAGTGTGGAGGGAAATTCTGAGGCAGGGGGGAATGAAAGGGGGGAAGGCAGCTGGGGTTGATGGGATAAAGATAAAAAGTTAAAAGCAGGGGGGAAAAGTTTTGGGGGGGGCTTATTTAAATTTTTATGGAAGAGGGAAGGTACCAGGACTGGCAAAAGCATGTATTGTTTCCTTTGATAAAGGCAGAGGGGGCAAAAAAAGAGGGAAAAAATTTTGGGGGAAAAGTTTTGAAAAAAAGGTTTGGGAAGTTATTATTAAAAATTAAGAGTGACGGGGAGCAGGATAGCAGATGAACAATAAGGAAAGGGGGGGGTGTGTTGACCAATGTTTAAGGAAACATATAGGTGAAAGATTTAGATAAGGGTAAAAAGGTTTGGATTTTGGATTTTTGGAAAAACAGATAGGGTGGGTAGGGGGGAAAGGGGATGTTTAGGTGTATTTAAAGGGGGTAGGTTACTGAAAGCAGTGAAGGCTTTTTTGAGGATAGAGGGTCAGGTTAGAGGTGGGAAAAGGGAGATTATTTCCCCGTAAAAAAGGCCTTAGACAAGGATTTTGATTCACCGGGGTTTTTCAATATATTTTAGATGGGGGTTTTAAGAGAATGAATGGGGTTTCAAAAAGGGGTTGGGGGAAAAAAAAAAGAATCAAATAAAAGGGGGGTTGTCACAGTTGCTTTTTTTCTGATGAATGTCCTTTTTAAAGATTCTAAAGAGAAGTTAGAGGTTGGGGGATGAATTTGGAGGGTAATAAAAGAAGAAAATTTGAAAGTGAATATAGGAAAGATAAGGTGATGAGGGAAAAAAAAGATTAATGAAAAAATTGATATCAGATTGGAGGAGAGTATGGAGAAGGTGAATGTATTCGATATTTGGGAGGGACATGTCACAGATGGGTCTATGAAGGGTGAGGTGAATCATAGAATTTATTAGGGAAAAGGGGGGGGGTGTACTGGCTTGAGACAAAGAACTTTTTCCATGGAAGTAAAAGGGGAATGAAGAGACAGGGGCTCCCTTTATAAAACTTCATTCCAGAATCCTGCTCAAGTGCCATTCCAAGAATTTACCCCTTTAAAAAATAATGTCCTTAGGTTAGTCTTTTCAGACCCCCAAAATACACTTCCACAAGCACTTACAATAACTTTTCATAATTTAGATTTGGGGGGTACGTAATCTCCCCTGTATATTTTACCAACACTTTATGGGGGGAAGCATGGGGATGAATATTAAAAGAGGAGAAAATGGAGGGGAGGGAGATGTCATGTCTGAGGTCAATTTTGGGTGAATATAATTCAGAGTTTTGGAGTTTGAAATTAGGAGGAGGTTGGGTTATAAAAATGTTATGAGGGCGGAGGGGGGATTGTTAGGGGGTTTGGGCATTTTGATAGAATGGAACGAAAGGCTAGGGGGGTAAAAGGTTGGAGGGGGGGGAAAAGAGGTTTTGTGCTAGGGGCTTGGATATCCAGCCAAAAGGGGCGTATTTGATAGGAGTGAATGGAGACAAATGGTTTTTAATACTTGCGGCTGTTGGAGGGAGCAAAGTAAAATTTTATGAAAGGGGTTCAGGGGAAACGGGAGGCCGGACTTGAGTCCTGGGGTGGGGAATACAGTGTCGATTAGGGGGGGGGGTGTTAATGTTGCAGTTTTATAACTGTAGTTAAAACACCCCTGGGAAGACAGTGATGGGGTGAATGATGATGAAAGTTTTTTTTGCCACCCTACCTTGGGGGGAATCGGGATGTGTTTAATAAATAAAAAATAAAAAAGGGTTAACACAGTTACTTTTTGCGATGAACTGTGCTTATGGGGGATTTTAAAAAAAAGGGGGGTTTGTGGACGGTTTTGGGGGGGGTGTAAAGAAAGAAAGTTGAAAGTGAAATGATGAGGAAGGTGATGAGGGTATCAAACTATTTAAATATAGAAAATTTGGGAATCACTTTGGGAGAGGGGGATGGAAGAAGTGAATTTTTCAGATACAGTGGATGCCCAACACTCAAAACCGCCCTTTTATGTAAGTTTATTTTTTAAGTGCTTCATAAGTGTTTTTTTGGGGTCTGAAAGGGACAACTAATTTACATTTTTCCCTTAGGGAATAAATTTGTTTGGTAACAGCATTGAACAGCATTTGAATGGGGGTGATTTTTGGGAGTGTTCAATACGGGGGTCCCTTATTTGGAGATGAATTGTCAACGGATGGGTTTTGAAGGATGAGGTTAACCAGAATTGATAAAGGAAAAAAGGGAGGGTATTGAGGTATCTGTGGAAAAAAAATGTTATCCAAAAGGGCAAAGAAGGAAATGCGAAAGACAGTGGACCCCGGTTCCATTATTCTCGAAGCTGTTCATGTGCTGTTAAAAACATTTTTTCCAAGGAATAATGTAAAAGATTAATTTTTAAACCCCAAAAATACACTTAAATAATTGTTCGGTTTGGGAGCATAACGTAAACCGGGGTCCACTGTATAGTGGTACCAACACTCTTTTTGGGGGGAAGCATTGCAAATGCTGCAGCGGAGGGTAAGATGGAGATGTCGGTCTAAGGGAAATGGGGGGAAAATTATGCAGAAAATTGGGGGGAAATTGGGAGGGGGGGGATTTACAAAAAGTTTTTGTCAGAGGGCTAAGGGGGGTTGTTGAGGTGGTTTGGCTTTAGAGAGAATGGATCAAAGTAGAATGACTTGAGAGCGTATAAATCTGTAGGGGAAGGAAGGCGGGGTTGGGGTAGGGGTCGCCCGAAAAGGTTGGAGGGAGGGGGAAAGGAGGTTTGGGGGGAAAGGGGGCTTGGACTTCCAGCAAGCATGTGCGAGCGTGTTAGATAGGAGTGAATGGAGACGAATGGTTTTGGACATGACGAGCTGTTGGAGTGTGAGAGGGAATATTTTGTGAAGGGATTCGGGGAAACCAGTTAATTGATTTAGTTGGACTTGAGTCCTGGAGATGGGAAGTACAATGCCTGCACTTTAAAGGAGGGGTCTGGGATAGTGACAGTTGGGGGACTTATTCTCAGCTGTCGATCTGAGCTTTCTGAAAAGACAGTGATTATGTATGAGTGAGGTGAAAGTGTTGAATGATGATGAAAGTATTTTCTTTTGTGGATTTTTTTTTTTTGGGTCACCCTGCCTCGGTGGGAGACGGCCGATTTGTTGAAAAAAATTGTAGTTACACAGGTGGGCACAAGCCTCAGTCTATCCCTAAATTTAATATTAAATTATAATTTAGTAAATTTAATATGTAGCAGTAAAGAAATGTGAAATCCTGCACATTTTGTGACAAAATTTAAGAGATCTGTATTATGAGGTACTGTATCTTGCAAATCTCTTTTTTATTGTAACTACATTTTGAAAAATTAGACTTTTTTTTCTACGTCATATTGGTTAGTGTGAATGATACTAGTGGGGCAGCGGGCCCCCAAAGCAGCAACAGCCGGTTGACCAGGCAAGCACCAGAAAAGCCTGGCCATGGCCAGACTCCTGGGTAGTAAGACTGTCAAACTCATCTAAGGTACCTGAAGTGATTTCCCGGGGTACTCTAAGGTACCTGGGGGGGTTCCGGGGGGGCATCTAAGGTACCGGGAGGGGGTTTCCCGGGGTTTAGCATCTAAGGTACCTGGAGAAGCTCCGGGGAAAAAAATTTATTAAGGTACCTGGAGGGGGTTCGGGGTAGCATCTAAGGTACCTGGAGGGGTTCTGGGGTAGCATCTAAGGTACCTGGAGAGGGTTCGGGGTAGCATCTAAGGTACCTGGAGGGGTTCGGGGTAGCACCCAAAGGTACCTGGGGGGGTTGGGGGGGTTTTAGCATCAAAGGGCCCCCTTTTGGAGGGGTTCTGGGGAGCATCAAGGCCCTTTGGAGAGGGTTCCGGGGCAGCATCTAAGGTACCTGGAGGGGTTCCGGGGTAGCACCCCAAGGTACCTGGAGGGGTTCGGGTTTACCCATCAAAGGTACCTGGGAGGGTTCGGGGGTTTGGCATCTAAGGTACCTGGAGGGTTTTTCCGGGGGTAGATCTAAGGTACCTGGGGGGGTTTCCCGGGGGGTGGCATCTAAGGTACCTGGAGGGGAGCCCGGGGTAGCTTTAAAGGTACCTGGAGGGTTCCGGGGGTTAGCTTTAAAGGTACCGGGGGGGGTTCCCGGGGGTTTAGCACCCTGGTACCTGGAGGGGGTTCCCCGGGTGCATCAAAGGTACCGGGGGGATTTCCCGGGGGTAGCATCTAAGGTACCTGGAGTGAGGGGGGGAGCATCTAAGGTACCGGGAGTGAGCCCCGGGGTAGCATCTAAGGTACCTGGGTGAGCCCCGGGGGGTGGCATCTAAGGCCTGGAGTGAGCCCCGGGGTCATCTAAGGTACCTGGAGTGAGCTCCGGGGGTAGCCAAAGGACCGGGGAAGTGGGAGCCCGGGGAGTTTGGGGCCCTTGTTTACAAAAATTTTTTCCCTTTTGCAAAAGCCAAAGTTTTAAAACCCGGAAAAATTTTTTCTTTAGTTTAAAGGGTGAGTTTCCCTTGGTTCCATATTTCTTCAAGTTTGTGAAACTGTTACTTCACAAACATGTGAAATTTACTATATTCATTGTAGGTGAACAATACATTTTTTAGTTAACAGTTATTTATGTTCTTACCCCAAATATTATCATAATTCACTAATATGTGCAACCCGAGTAACAGCCGGTTTAACGGGGCCCCGATCACCGTGGGGGCCCGGGGCACAGACCGGGGTGGGAAGCGTTGACCCCCTAACCCTCTCCCGGTATAGTTAATTTTGGGGACTCAAGATGTTTTTGATCAGAGGAATTAATTTAAAAAATTCTCCCCCCACTTAGGTCAAACCGTTATCCTCCCTTTTTAAGGGACTGCAGGACCTCCTACAGGTTTAGCACTTCCCAAAGAATACAAAAATAATAGAATAAACAGCAGATTGACTTAAAATTCAGAGCAATAAGAAAATATTAGGCCGGGGTCTTGTGAACCAACCCTTTTTTGTTTGTGGGAGATCTGTCTAGGATTAGAAATTTTCCCTTTTTTTATGTCTTTATTATATTGAATAAATGTCAAAGGAGGACTGTACAGTACCATAATATCTCACTGCCCCGACTCACTTCTTCTTGCAACCCCCTTTCCCCCCCACTGGTCTCTGATCTTCACATATATCATTAGCACATCCTGGGGACTGTGGACCCTTGAGAGTTTTGCGCTTTGTTTTGATTGTAATAATAAGTACAGTGGCCCCCCGGTTTTCGGTGATAATTCTTTCCAAAAGGGTGTTCGAGTGCCGTTAACAAAAAATTTGTTCCCAAAAGGACGAATGTAAAAGGGGTTAATCGTTTTAGACCCGGGAAAAAAAACTTACAAAGCACTTACAAAAATACACTTACATAATTGTTCGAGTTTGGGGGGTGTACAAAACCGAGGGTCCCCTGTACCCCTAATATGGGTCTTATTGACAAATGCTTAGCACAAAAAACCCTACCTTTATTATGATAAAAAAAATTTTTGGTTTTTAATTTAAATTTTAAAAATGTTTTTTGGGTATAAATATAGTGGAAACCCCGATGCCTCCCCGGGGGGATTCGCTAGTACAGCCAACTGCCGGCGGGGGCGGCACTGTTGTCGCAGGTGGATCAACAGCAACTGGTAACCCATTCAATTTGGGGGCCCAAAAAGGGGCCTTACATCTAAACCTTTCACACAACAAAGGGCCTGCAGCGGGACATTTTTCCCTTTTTTATTAACCCCTTTTGGGGGTTTTGGGGGCAAATAGTACACCCCTTTCGCCCAGGGTTTTGGTGGGGACTATCGCCTAAATTCTAAACCCTCAAATCAAAAACAGAAACAGGCTGTTAGGCCTAGATGTGAAAAGGGAAGGGGGCTTTTGGGGCAGTTTCCCCGTATAAAAAAATTTCCCGCACCACACAGTGCATAATGAGGAAAAAAAAACTGACCCTGTTTTTTGGTTTTTAAAAAAGCGACTTTGCAGTCTATTTTCGTATGGTATTTATGCTTGTATTCTCGTTTTCTTAGTCTCATTTGATAGAATGGATGATATATTACAGAAATAGATATAATTGTGACTGGTTTTCGATGACAAGTACCTTTTTAAAATGAGCGCAAAGTAGCAAAATGTTCGATTTTGCCCGATGTTCAAGAGTAAACAAATCACACCATTCGTCCAATACACATCAACTGGCGAGTCTGATATTCTTGCACAAGGTGCAAGGTAATGTAAGAGGGGGCCCGGGGATGTGACTAATGAACAGAGATGTTATTTTGGGGGACGAATGTCTGCCTTGTTTATTCTGGGCCCTATTTTGAAATTGGCATCGTTTGAAATTTTGTGAAATTACCAAATTTTCATTTTTTCCCCTATTTTGGGGAGTTGAAATTGGTAAATAGGTGATTTCTTGTACTCAATCGATAGAAGAAATGGAATTCTTGCGAAATAGCTATAATTTTAGTAGACTGGGAAAAATTGGGGAAATTTTTTCCAAAAAAGGGGTCAAAGTGGGGGGAAATCGCCGATGCGTAAATGTCACGAACCGCTAAATTCCAAAGCATAAATTTCCCTTAGTTTTTTTTCAAATTTCATAATTTTTTGGGGGGGCTATGACGGAAAAAAAAATTCTCTTATCATTTCATATATTTCATTATATTGCCTTTAATAAATTCTATAATCACAACTA
>WNWK01051277.1:0-12536 GCA_009830355.1 Cherax destructor
TATATATATATATATATATATATATATATATATATATATATATATATATATATATATATATATATATATAATACATGATTGAACAATACAAATAAACATTATTTGTATTTGTGAATAACTGTAAATAAGTTGTGTAAACAAAATAGTGATAAGAAACTTTATGTAATTATTGTGTAATACTAAGCAAGTGAATATTAGAAAAACAGCACTTATATTGGTCTCACAGGCCATAAAAGTTATTTGGGGAAAAAAAAAAAAAATTAAAATCGATAAGAAAACATCTTCAAGAAAGAAAAAAGAAAATTACCGGGTTAATGCCGAATTACAGAAAATATCAACATGAATGACGACTAACAAGCTTAGTATCAATACTGACAAGACCTACTTCATACAGTTTGGAAACAAAGCCACAAATGTTCCACTTAACATAACGCTCAATGGTTCATCCATCAAAAGACTCACAGAGAGAAAATTCCTAGGAATCCACCTTGACAGTAGCCTTAAATTCCAAACACACATACAACAAATTTCCAAGAAAATCTCAAAGATAGTAGGCATATTATCAAAGATACGCTATTATGTGCCACAATCAGTTCTCCTTGCACTATATCATTCACTTATCTACCCTTATCTCACCTATGGAATATGTGCATGGGGCTCAACAACATTAAATCACCTTAGACCACTCATAACCCAGCAAAAGGCTGCAGTCAGGATGATAACAAATTCCCACTCTAGACAGCATTCTCCACCAATATTCAAAAGTCTAAAACTACACACCATAGAGAACATTCATACCTATTCTTGTGCCTACTATATACATAAAACTCTACACTCTAATATAAACAATCCGCTCAAAATTCTCCTCAACTTTAATAGGACCAATGACCACAACACTAGACACAGATCACTTTTTGATATACCCCCAAGTCCATACCAACCAATGTAAAAATTCTACGCACATAAAGGGTCCCAGAATCTGGAATTCATTACCAGTAAATATTAAGATAACCTTGTCTGAAAATCAATTTAAGACTCTTCTCAAAAATCACCCACTCACCCTAAACTAAATACTCATACTGTAAACTACCTTCAAAAATGCTCAATATTATTTTCCTATAAGATAATTTCAATTTTTACTAATACAGTACTATGCTACTATTATGTTACCCCCTACTCACCCAAAACTAAATACTGATACTATAAATTACTTTCACAAATGTTCAATGTTATTTTCCTTAAGATAATCTCAGTTTTATATTACCATCCTCCTAAGCACTTGATACAATTTAATATTATCATATTGTAATTTTAACAGTATAATATCATCATACTGTAATTTGAAATCAAATTTATAACTAGAATAAACTCAATCAATTTCTCTAATATTATGTACATAGTCTATAAGCCATTAGATTAAGCTGCCCCTAATGCCATGGCATGTCAGTGGCTCTCCTTGCACTTCAGTTTATGATTGTAACTACCAATATCTATGTAAAATTGCAAAGAAATAAAATTTACTTTACATTAAGACTAAAAATATTTTGTGGTAAATAATGAGTGTACTGTGTGTGTATTTTACTTTTTAATGCCTAGTTCTATTGCTAACTTAATAAATGTTAGTGTAAACTTGTTATCTGGCATTGATATGCATTTATAAATGGAAAAAAATGGAGTTCTGCTTTTCGGCGAAGTCTGCTTTCCGGCAGTAGCCTGGAACCTAACCTGCCATATAAGTGGGAAGATAGCCTAAGCATCACGGATCCTAACCTATGTCTAGAACAAATTAACTCTGTGGCACTTGAGGTTTGCTTAAGGCAAATTCCCTTAAGGAAAAGGAGGAGAAGATGTAAACTAGAAAGAGAGAGGCGCTCCCTATACAGGCGAAGGCAAAGAATAACAGAGCGGCTACAAGAGGCCAATATATCTGAAATATATTGGTCAGAGAAATAGCAAACATTGAATTAAAACTAAAGGAATCTTACAGGAATCAAGAAACACGGGAAGAACTAAAAGCCATAAATGAAATTGAAAGAAACCCAAAGTATTTCTTTTCTTATACCAAAACAAAGTCGAGAACAACATCCAGTATTTGGCCCCTACTAAAACGAGATGGGTCTTACACAGATGACAGCAAGGAAATGAGTGAGTTACTAAAGTCCCAGTATGACTCAGTTTTTAGTGAGCCGCTAACCAGACAAAAAGTTGAAGACCTAAATGAATTTTTTATGAGAGAGACAGAACCTGGTAGACGCAAGCCTATCTGACATTACCCTGATGCCACATGACTTTGAAAAGGCGATAAACGACATGCCCATGCACTCCGCTCCAGGCCCCGACTCATGGAACTCAGTGTTCATCAAGAACTGCAAGAAGCCCCTATCACGTGCTTTTAACATCCTATGGAGAGGGAGCATGGACACTGGGGTCGTCCCACAGTTACAAAAAACAACAGACATAGCCCCACTCCACAAAGGCGGCAGTAAAGCAATGGCAAAGAACTACAGACCAATAGCGCTAACGTCCCATATAAAAATCTTTGAAAGGGTTCTAAGAAGCAAGATCGCCACTCATCTAGATAACCATCAATTACACAACCCAGGGCAGCATGGGTTTAGAGCAGGTCGCTCCTGTCTGTCCCAACTACTGGACCACTACGACAAGGTCCTGGATGCTCTAGAGGACAAACAGAATGCAGATGTTATATACACAGACTTTGCAAAAGCCTTTGATAAGTGTGACCATGGTGTGATAGCACACAAAATGCGTGATAAAGGAATAACAGGAAAAGTTGGTAGATGGATCTATAATTTCTTAACAAGTAGAACACAAAGAGTAGTAGTCAACAGAGTAAAGTCTGAGGCGGCTACGGTGAAAAGCTCTGTTCCACAAGGCACAGTACTCGCTCCCATCCTGTTCCTCATCCTTATATCGGACATAGACAGGGATATCAGCCACAGTGACGTGTCTTCCTTTGCAGATGACACCCGAATCTTCATGACAGTGTCCACCATTGAAGACACTGCAAGACTCCAAGCAGACATCAACGAAATCTTTAAATGGGCTGCAGAAAACAATATGATGTTCAATGATGAGAAATTTCAATTACTCCGATATGGAAAACGTGAGGAAATTAAAATCTCATCGGGGTATAAAACAAATTCCAACCACACAATAGAGTGAAAAAATAATGTCAAAGACGTGGGAGTGATCATGACAGAGGATCTCACCTTCAAGGACCATAACACTGTAGCAATCGCATCTGCCAGAAAAATGACAGGATGGATAATGAGAACCTTTAAAACCAGGGATGTCAAGCCCATGTTGACACTTTTCAGGTTGCTTGTTCTATCTAGGCTGGAATATTGCTGCACACTAACTGCACCTTTCAAGGCAGGTGAAATTGCTGACCTAGAAAATGTACAGAGAACCTTCACGGCACGCATAACTGCAATAAACCACCTCAATTACTGGGAACGCTTGAAGTTCCTAAACCTGTACTCCCTGGAATGCAGGCGGGAGAGATACATTACTATATACACTTGGAAAATCCTAGAGGGATTAGTACCAAACTTGCACAAGAGTGTCACTTCCTATGAAAGCAAAAGACTCAGCAGACGATGTAACATCCCCCCAATGAAAAGCAGGGTGCCACTAGCACGTTGAGAGACAACACAATAAGTGTCAGGGGCCCAAGACTGTTCAACTGCCTCCCAGCATACATAAGGGGGATTACCACTAGACCCCTGGCTGTCTTCAAGCAGGCACTGGACAGGCACCTAAAATTGGTGCCTGACCAGCCGGGCTGTGGTTCGTACGTTGGACTGCGTGCGGCCAGCAGTAACAGCCTGGTTGATCAGGTTCTGATCCAACATGAGGCCTGGTCACAGACCGGGCTGCAGGGGCGTTGACCCCTGGAACTCTCTCCAGGTAAACTCCCTACTGTAATCAGCTATGTAAACGTTTCCTTGAATATCTTGGAAGTAAGTCATTGACCTATTTCATGCTGTATTACCATTAATAATAAACAGATTGAAAGGAATTTCCCAACAAACATAAAACTGAATGTTTTAATTTTGGGTGGTGACACTTTTGAAGTGTCAGGAAGGGGCGATTCCTCGATTAGCGACAAAACTGTTTACCGACGGGGTCTTAGGCCCCTATCTCCGTCATTAAGTGAGGAAAGGCTGTACTAATTTGCTGGAAGTTATTAGAAAGTAGAAGCACTAACTTCCAGATCTCTGCCACTGTCAAGATAAACGCTGCCAATGATGGACTCCACGAGGTCACTCAACACTTTAGGAGTCTTTACAACCTGTAATACAAATATAAACATTATAATATATCTTTATTTACTACAGGTACATGTACAAGGTATACAGGGCTAGCTAACATCAATGACATACTACTATATAGAAAGCCCCTTGTTATGCAGAGCATTTCAGGCAAATTAGGTCAGTTTTGTCCCAGGATGTGACCCACACCAGTCGACTAACACCCATGTATTCATTTCATACTGATGGGTGAACATGGACAGCAGGTGTTTTATGGAAACAAGTCTCTAATGTTTTCCAGCTGTACCAGAGATTTGAACTCCGGACCTCAGTGTGTGAGCCGAGTGCGCTAGTGATCGGCTACAGACACCAATGGTGCCTTCACCAGATTTTTTCTGGTATTCTATCTTCACTAGACACTGCTTGTCTAGAGGAACTTCAGTCTGGCATTTGCTGCATTCGCTGTCTTTACTACACTGTTCCCTATCAATTCTCTTGACATGCATGGGTCAAAGGGGATTCCCAGATATTTTACTGAGGAAACTGAAGTGATGGGTTCCCCATTATGTACGGTTCGTATTTCTAACGGCTGCACCACGGCTGTTCACGTTATCACCAACCTCTGTCCATGTGATCTGGCATTAGGCAATCATAGGCCTGCCTTTGAATGCCCCAGTGCCGTGCGGGCCCACCAGCCAGTTCCACTCGGGTAGGCATAGCAGAAGGACATAGGCATAGGCTCTCAGCTCCCATATATCCAACGCCTCATTAAACGCTACCAACAACCAAGCTCATCCTTTATTACATTACCAAATCTATGCAAAGGACCCACCAACAACACAAATGGCGACAGCGGGGGCGTAGATTTTGTGTAATCTGTGCAGATTTAACAAGAAGAGGAAGAACCGGTGTGAGTTGAGTGCCTCCAGCGTCCTACCAACCAACCGTTACCTCACTTCCCTCATCCGGTGTCGTCATCCAAGACTCTTCTGAAGCAGTGTCTCCAATCTTCTGGCTTCTAATTGCAAGTAAACCTCCGAAGAGTTGATCTGGGTTTTGCAATTAAGCCACCAAGTAAGCCAGTTTATGGGAAAGAGCCTAAGCCAGCCTACAGTCATCCAGTGTCTCCTGCCATCCATTCAGTCCTTCACTGCTGTGTGCAAGAAACAGCATTCAAGTCCACCAGTCCAGTGGGCTTAAGCCAGCTCTTCAGGAAAGCCAGACATACAAGTAAGCCAGTCGTTTCATCAGGAAAGCCAGTTCCTTGAAGTATTGTCTCCAATCGCTCTGTGCTACAAGTTGGACGCTTGTCAGAGTGATATTTACCATTCCTGTGGCTTAGTGTACAAAAAGCCACCTGGGTTAGTGGTTCCAAGGCCATGAGAATTAGGTGTACTGGCCGAACGCCGTGACGTCACCTCCCACCGCCAGCAAGTCAGGCAGCAGTGACGTCATCCATGCGCGCCACTCACCACCCACGCTGGTGTAAACAAAACAAAAACCACCTGCTCACACTACCCTCTACCAGCCAATATTTTGTGGTATTTCCTACCCTATCTTGGGTACCAGCAGCATTGTTTCTGTCTCACATAGCAAGTCGAGAGAGTCTTCCTTCATCCCAGAGCGCCAACGTAAAAGCTTGCTGTGTGAGTTCCTCGTGTAAGCGCATTTCTCCAAGATCGTCAGCAGTCAACGTCCAGGAAAATATTCTCCCTCCACCTACATTCGCCCTTCATTCATCATTAGAGACTATTCTGTTATACAGTAGAACGTCATTTAGCACAATAGTTACGTTCCTGAAAAAGTCGTGTTAGATAATTTCGTCTTAAATAATTAACAGAACTTATGGGAAAAATAGGGTTACGTGTTTGAGAGTCCCCAAAAAGCCAAACAAGTTTTTTTAGACCAACATATCTTGCAAAAATTGAAGGCGAATATGTAATTTTAGTTCATTGTCATGATCTATTACTGCTTAAGACTACAAATGCAATAGAAATAATAGTATTTCTTACCTTAAATTGTGGGTAATGATGTTTGTGGATGGTAGTGAAGAGTGGATATGGATGGTGTGGCCCTACTGGGCTGAGGTGGATAGTAGAAGTTCTTGAACTGAAGTCGATGGTTGAACTGAGTGTCTAACAAGTCAGTCAAGCCATTCAGTAAGTAGTCAAGCCATCAGTAAGTCATCATTCAGTAAGTCAGTCAAGCCATTCAGTAAGTCAGTCAAGCCATTCAGTAAGTCAGTCAAGTCATTCAGTAAGTCAGTCAAGTCATTCAGTAAGTCAGTCAAGTCATTCAGTAAGTCACTCAAGTCATTCAGTAAGTCAGTCAAGTCATTCAGTAAGTCAGCGTCATCAGTAAGTCAGTCAAGTCACATTCAGTCAAGTCATTCAGTAAGTCAGTCAAGTCATTCAGTAAGTCAGTCAAGTCATTCAGTAAGTCAGTCAAGTCATTCAGTAAGTCAGTCAAGTCATTCAGTAAGTCAGTCAAGTCATTCAGTAAGTCAGTCAAGTCATTCAGTAAGTCAGTCAAGTCATTCAATAAGTCAGTCAAGTCATTCAATAAGTCAGTCAAGTCATTCAATAAGTCAGTCAAGTCATTCAGTAAGTCAGTCAAGTCATTCAGTAAGTCAGTCAAGTCATTCAGTAAGTCAGTCAAGTCATTCAGTAAGTCAGTCAAGTCATTCAGTAAGTCAGTCAAGTCATTCAGTCAGTCAGTCAAGTCATTCAGTAAGCCAGTCAAGTCATTCAGTAAGCCAGTCAAGTCATTCAGTCAGTCAGTCAAGTCATTCAGTCAGTCAGTCAAGTCATTCAGTCAGTCAAGTCATTCAGTCAGTCAGTCAAGTCATTCAGTCAGTCAAGTTAATCAGTCAGTCAGTCAGTCAAGTAAGTCAGTCAGTCAAGTCAGTCAGTCAGTCAGTCAGTCACACAAACTTATGTTTACATCTTTTTCATCTTTTATGTGTACAAAGTAACACTTCATTACGGCCACAGGTTATGTCTTGTCTAATATCTGTGTTTTCTTCGTTAATTCAAGATCAAAACACAATTCACTCTTATTCTTCACACACACAGCTGGCTGGCTTGTAGCCAGGACTAATTGACGCGTATGAAATACGTACGAATGCTGGGATGGTAGGGTCCGTGGTGGCTGGGTAAGGCGGGTAGTGTCTGCTGAACCACAACAGTAGTAGTAGTAACAAGACTGCTTGTGAGAATGGTTATTTGTTTTCCTTCCCACAAACTAAGTTTATTCAGGTATACACAGATACAGTTACGAAGATTATCATACATAGCAGCATATGTGTAGAGAACCTAGGATAACCCAAAAAAGTCAGAGTGACAGTATTTCCATTGACTGACTTGGGTTATCCTAGGTTCTCTACACATATGCTGCTATGTATGATAATGTATGTAACTGTACTCACCTAATTGTGGTTGCAGGGTCGAGACTCAGCTCCTGGCCCCGTGTATCTGAATAAACTTAGTTTGCAAGAAGGAAAACAAATTCCTTTTCCTCAAAGCATGAGGATTCTTAGGCAGTAAATAACCATGCGCTCAAAACTTTCCCTCCTGCCGAACCGTGTAATATCATCTTTACGTCGTGTAAGATGATAATGTGTCAAATCTTAAATCGTGCAATACCGGTAACGTGCAACATAATCTCGTGCTAAATGACGTTCTACTGTAGATAATTGCGTGTGTGTGAGACATTTAAGCAGTGAATTTTCTTAGTGACATTTAAAGACTTGTGTTTTCAGTATTGAAAATTTATTTACATTATCTCTTACAGCTTTTCATGTGTTCAGTGTCTCATTTTATATCTATGTTCTTTTGTGTAAATTCGTACACATGCAGTAAGTACTTGTGTATCAATTTTCTTGTCTTTGAGTGCTGTCTTTTAGTTTTCTCTCATTGCATCCCTTGTGTTTTATGCAGATTCTGTGAATAGTGCCTTATTATTTCAATGCCCCAGTGTTCCTAGTTGCATATTTCATTTTTCTGTGTGCCATTCATTGTGCTCCACCATCAGTTTTTATCCAGTGTCTCACCTGTTTTACCTCTCAACAGAATTGCTATATTGTGTCAAGAAATAATTAATTTTTGCCATACCTGCCAACATATTTATCATTTGATCATTCCTGTGCATAATCCCTTTGATGTTTCTGTGCTCTGCAATCCGTAAGTTTATCTTTCTGAGTTTTTGTATATTGTGAAAAATTTTATTCCTGTTGCAATAATTCCTTGAACAAATTAACTCTTAACATTCATATTTAAAGTAAAGTAATATTCATTATTCTCTTATTTTCACTAGTTATTTCAATTAAACTAAGAGTTAAAGTGTTCATTCTCTTGTGCCCAGTGCAACATTGCTTTTTAATTAATGCAGTAAATTGTTTATACAATACCATACATTGATTAAACTTTAAAATTATTCTCCAGTAGTGATTACTTGCTCTGTTATTTTTGCACTCAGTATTGTGTACAGTGGTACCTCGAGTTACGATGGTCCCCAAAATCGCCCTTTTATGTAAGTTTATTTTTTTTAAATGCTTTTGGGGGTGTAAAAGGAATAGTCTATTTTACATTATTCCTTATGGGGATAAATTCGTTTGGTAATGGCACTTGAACAGCATTCTCGAACGAAAAAATATCGTAACTCGAGGTACCACTGTACTTATTCCATTTTACTCTGTGTTATCCAGACAAGTGCTAATAATTCAATGCAAGTTGTCAGCATCATAGTTAATTATTTCTGCCAGCAATGCATATTAAATTCTAGTGTCATTTTCTTTTAAGAAAATTTGTTTCTCCAGTATTTTTCCAGTTGTATACAATTTTTTTATTCTAATTCCACTTTGCATTGATTTATTATTTCTCATCTAGTAAATTTGTTTGAATTCCAAAGTAGAGTGAGATCACTTTTGCCGTTAATCCATACAGTATTCATATTGCCTTTGATTGCAATTTGTAAAGTAATAACTTAAAATTTTTTACAGTCAAAATTCAGTGAGTTTTACCTTCTTATAAATATCAAGAGAACAAACAAAACGCTACTCATCAAACCTAACGAGTCTGATAAGAAGGTCAAAAAAACTGTACTATGAGAACAGATTACATAACTTAAAAGGTGATATAAAAAAGACCTGGAAAACCCTATCTGAAATTCTAGGAACAAAAAAGATATCCACAAACAGAACAATCAAACTAACAAAACCAGATGAACCCCTACTCCCACCTATTGAAACAGCAAACAAACTCAATGATTTCTTCTCCACCATAGGTAAAAAGCTGGCAAGCAAAATCCCAAGTTCTAATACTCCACCTAATGACTATCTCACTGGCACCTATCCGAACACACTTTTCCTAGCCCCAACCAACCCAATAGAAGTTTCACTTATAATCAACACATTAAAAAACAAAGCAGGTGACCTAAATAACTTACAACCTTATATATACAAAAAAGCCTCTCAAGTTCTCTCACCAATTATTGCAACACTTTTTAACAAATCCATTGAATCCTCTACCTTCCCATCAATACTCAAAATAGCGAGGATCACCCCAATACATAAGGGAGGAGATCAAGCAGACCTGAATAACTACAGGCCGATATCTAACTTACCCCTTCTCTCCAAAATCTTTGAAAAATTAATTCATAGACAAATATATTCCTACCTCACCTCCAACAACGTACTCAACCACTGTCAATTTGGATTCAGGCCTAATAAAAATACAAATGATGCCATTATACACATGTTAGAAATAATTTACACCGCCCTTGAGAAAAAAGAAATCCCAGTGGGAATCTTCATTGATTTACGTAAAGCTTTTGATACAGTTGACCATGATCTATTACACTTAAAATTATCGCACTATGGTATAAGAGGACACTCCCTAAACTACCTAAAATCATACCTTAGCAACAGAAACCAATATGTGTACACAAATGGAGCTAGCTCCACCGCGCAAACTATTACCGTAGGTGTCCCACAGGGAAGTGTTCTTGGCCCACTACTCTTTCTCATTTACATTAACGACCTACCAAATGCATCTCAACTACTCAAACCCATACTTTTTGCAGATGACACTACATACGTTATCTCGCACCCAAGCCCAGACACACTAGCCAACACTGCAAATACTGAATTGCAGAAAATATCTACCTGGATGATGACCAACAAACTTACTCTCAATATTGATAAAACCTATTTTATCCAGTTTGGGAACAGAGCTACAAACGCACCACTTAACATAATGATAAACGGGTCCCCTATCGCAAAACTCACAGAGGGAAAATTCTTAGGAATACATCTTGACAGTGGCCTCAAATTTCAGACACATATACAACAAATCTCCAAGAAAGTCTCAAAGACTGTGGGAATACTATCCAAGATACGGTACTATGTTCCACAACCAGCTCTCCTTACCCTATATCACTCACTCATTTACCCCTACCTCACCTATGGAATCTGCGCATGGGGCTCTACATCAATAACTCATCTCAAACCACTAATAACACAACAAAAGGCAGCAGTTAGAATGATAACAAATTCTCACTCCAGGCAACATACTCCACCAATATTCAAAAACCTAAACTTACTCACCATACAAGACATCCATACTTTTTACTGTGCCTATTACATACATAGAACACTCTATGCAGATATTAACCCACCACTCAAACTTCTCCTTACTAATTTTAACAGGACTCATGACCATAACACTAGACACAGATCACTCCTCGATGTTCCCCGTGTCCACCTAACACTATGTAAAAACTCAATGCACATAAAAGGCACGAAAATTTGGAATTCATTACCTGTCATTGCCAAAGAAACCCTACCTGTACCCCAATTCAAAACGATGCTAAAAAACCACCTTCTCACCCAAAGGTAATTGCTCCATATCAACCATTCCCAGCAAAGTAGAATAATCACTTAACATAAAACCTGACTATTCAAGTCAATGTAATGTATGAATGAACGAATGAATGAATGTAAAACCTGTTATGAATAATACTTACTTAGCTAATTATTCCCACAACACTTACATTATAATGACCACGTAAACTAACTGCAATGCAATTAATTGTTTTAAATTGTTATCTCACTCAATTAGTTGCATTGCTGCTATAAATTGCTACAATTAATTGATATGTTCAACTTATATTCAAACTTTATAACTTAGATATGCAACTTTACTTATTTTATAAATTATCAACCATAACTTTTTATTATTTTATTATTATTATTGTTTTAATTTGTTTAATCTGATTTAATTAATTTTATAATGAAGACAAAAGTACAAAACTATGTTCAAATTTCATAGCTTAAATACTCACCTTTACTCATTGTATACTATCTACAAAAATTCTTACAATTTAGTTTTAAGTTAATTTTAAGTCTGCCCAAAATGCCCTGCATACTAGGGGCTTTTGACATGTACACCTCATGTAATCTCAATAACCAAAAGTAATTCTTTGTATCATGTCCAAATAAAAATATTATTATTATTATTATTATACTGTGTACCTTAAATGTTTTAATCCTTTTTGCATCTAATTCAATGACTTCGTAATACCATTTTAACTAATTGTGTACTGTGAATATTTTACCATTCTCATTTTTACCTGAATTAGTTTTGTGCAATTTTCATTGCAAGTATGTCTCACTTACCTCAAAGTAGTGTAGCTAATGATGGCATTCAGTCCCTTAGTGTTCAAACGATTCCTAATGAAATTCATGATAGTCATTTACCGAATGCTAGACCTACCCAGCCACAGAGTCAGTGTAGTTTCCTTCGTGATCCTGATGCTTTACCTCTGTTCAATGGCCATGAAAAACACCTCGATGCATGGTTTGCCGCCCTCGTTCACGGGGATCTGCTTCTCAAAAAATCCTCCTTCTGAGGAATCCCCTTTTTAGCCTTGCGACTGAAGCGACACGGTCTCCTGCTGCAAGCCACGTTGTTTACCTCCTTGCTATGCAGGTTTCAAAGACCTTACTACGTGGTCAGAGTATGAAGAAACTATTCGCTTTTCTAGTGCCACAAGCACCCAAATGACTCTTATAAAGTTCTCCGTGAATTAGTTAATGCGACAAAAAGCCTGGTACCCCTTTAGTTCCTTTGCATTCGTTTAGATACTCTTTTCATGTCCTTTTTCAATGCCGTTAAGTCCTCAACCTTTTTACCTGAACCAGCTAAAGAATATGCACATATATTTGCTAAAATAGCTGCCTTTGGGTAGTCAAAAAGATGTTGC
>WNWK01051278.1:0-12535 GCA_009830355.1 Cherax destructor
CAGGAAAAACAAAATCCATGTGTTATACTTTTTGGGTTATGAAAGACTGCAGAGCAGCCATGTTTATATTTTGTGGGCTTATGAAAGACTGCAGAGCAGTCCATGTGTTATTTTTGGGTTATGAAAAATGCAGGCAGTCCATGTGTTATACTTATTGGATTATGAAAGACTGCAGAGCAGTCCATGTTTATACTTTTTGGACGTTATGAAAGACTGCAGAGCAGTCCATGTTTATAAATTTTTTGGACGTTATGAAAGACTGCGAGAGCCATGTGTTTACTTTTTGGACGTTATGAAAGACTGAAAAAGCAGTCCATGTGTTATACTTGTATGGGCGTTATGAAAGACTGCAGAGCAGTCCTTGTTTCTTATTGGGGTTATGAAAGACTGCAGAGCATCCCTGTTTATACTTTTGTGGACGTTATGAAAGACTGCAGAGCAGTCCATGTGTTTACTTAGGGGTTATGAAAAACTGAGGCAGTCCATGTGTTATACTTTTTGGGAGTTATGAAAGACTGAGAGCAGTCCATTTTTATACTTATTGGGGGGTTATGAAAGACGCAGAGCAGTCCATGTGTTATATTTTTGTGGGCGTTAAAAACTGCAGAGCAGTCCATTGTTATATTTAGGGCTTATGAAAGACTGCAGAGCAGTCCATGTGTTATACTTTTGTGGACGTTATGAAAGACTGCAGGCAGTCCATGTGTTATCTTTTTGGACGATGAAAGACTGCGAGCAGTCCATGTGTTATACTTTTGGGCGTTATGAAAGACTGGAAACAGTCCATTTTTATCTTTATGGGGGTTATGAAAGACGCAGAACAGTCCATTTTATACTTTTTTAAAAAAAAATGGGTTTTTGGAAATTTTGGGTTATGAAAAACTGCAGAGCAGTCCATGTGTTATAATTTTTGGCGTTATGAAAGACTGCAGAGCAGTCCATGTGTTATACTTTTGGACGTTATGAAAGACGCAGAGCAGTCCATGTGTTATACTTTTGGGCTATAAAGACTGCAGAGCAGTCCATGTTTATATTTTGGGCGTTATGAAAGACTGCAGGCAGTCCATGTGTTATACTTTTTGGGGTTATGAAAGACTAGAGCAGTCCATGTGTTATATTTTAACGTTATGAAAAATGAGAGCAGTCCATGTGTTATTTTATTGGCGTTATGAAAAACTGCAGAGCAGTCCATGTGTTATCTTTTGGGGTTATGAAAGACTGAGAGCAGTCCATGTGTTATACTTTGGCGTTATGAAAGACGCAGAGCAGTCCATTGTTATATTATGGCGTTATGAAAAACTGCAGAGCAGTCCTGTGTTATACTTATTGGACGTTATGAAAGACGCAGAGCAGTCCATGTGTTTTCTTTTGGACGTTAGAAAAATCGGCAGTCCCTGTGTTATACTTATATGGACGTTATGAAAGACTGCAGAGCAGTCCTGTGTTATACTTTGTGGGCGTTAGAAAGACGCAGAGCAGTCCATGTGTTATCTTTTTGGGCGTTATGAAAGACTGCAGAGCAGTCCATGTGTTATACTTATTGGAGTTATGAAAGACTGCAGACAGTCCCTGTGGTTTTTATGTGGCGTTTGAAAAACTGCAGAGCAGTCCTTTTTACTTTTGGAGCGAGAAAGACTGCAGAGCCCATGTGTTATCCATGGTTTTGAAAGACGAAGCAGTCCATTTTTAAAAATTTTGGGCGTTATGAAAGACTCAGAGCAGTCCTGTGTTTTACTTATTGGGTTTTGAAAAACTGCAGAGCAGTCCATGTGTTTCTTATGGGCGTTATGAAAGACTGAGACAGTCCATGTGTTATCTTATGTGGACGTTAGAAGACTGCAGAGCAGTCCATTGTTTCTTATTGGAGTTATGAAAAACTGCGAGCAGTCCATTTTTATACTTTTGGCGTTATGAAAGACTGCAGAGCAGTCCATGTGTTATACTTATTTGGCGTTTGAAAGCTGCGGCAGTCCTGTGTTATACTTTTGGGCGTTATGAAAGACTGCAGAGCAGTCCATGTGTTATCTTTTTTGGGCGAAAAGCAAAAGGGGTCCATGTGTTATACTTTTTGTGGACGTTAGAAAGACTGCAGAGCAGTCCATGTGTTATACTTATGTGGACGTTATGAAAGACTGAGAGCAGTCCTTTTTTATATTATTGGACGTTATAAAGACTGCAGAGAGTCCCGTTTATACTTTATGGGCGTTATGAAGACCAAGCAGTCCATTGTTAAATTTATGGACGTTATGAAAAACTAGAGCAGTCCATTTTTTCTTATGTGGGGGTTATGAAAGACTGCAGGCAGTCCATGTGTTAACTTGTATGGGCGTTATGAAAGCTGGGCATCCATGTGTTATACTTATTTGGGCGTATGAAAAAAATGGGGCGATGTGTTATACTTATGTGGACGTTATGAAAGACTGCGAGCAGTCCCTGTTTATACTTATGTGGACGTTAGAAAGACTGCAGAGCAGTTTGTGTTTTTCTTATTTGGGGTTTGAAAAACTCAGAGGTCCATGTTTTAAATTTTAAAGGCGTTATGAAAGACTGCAGAGCGTCCATGTGTTATACTTTTGGGCGTTATGAAAGACTGCAAGCGTCCCTGTTTATCTTATGGGCGTTTGGGCTGCAGAGCAGTCCCTGTTTATACTTATGTGGACGTTATGAAAGACTGCAGAGCAGTCCATGTGTTATACTTATGTGGACGTTATGAAAGATTTCAGAGCAGTCCGTTTATCTTAATTTGGGCGTTATGAAAAACTGCAGAGCAGTCCATTGTTTCTTTTTGGGCGAGAAAGACTGAGAGCATCCTGTGTTATCTTTATTGAGTTTAAAAAACTGCAGAGCAGTCCTGTTTTCTTTTTGGGGCGTTATGAAAGACGCAGAGCAGCCATGTGTTATACTTTGTAGTTATGAAAAACTGCAGACAGTCCATGTTATACTTATGGGACGTTAAAAAGGGGCTGCAGAGCAGTATTTATATTTTTGGGTTTTTTGAAAAACTCAGAGCAGTCCATTTTTATCTTTATGGGCGTTATGAAAGACTGCGAGCAGTCATGTGTTATATTATTGGACGTTTTGAAAGACCAGGCAGTCCATGTGTTATACTTATGGGGCGTTATGAAAGACTGGAGCAGTCCATGGTTATACTTTATGGGCGTTATGAAAACTGCAGAGCATCCATGTGTTATACTTATGTGGAGTTATGAAAGATGCAGAGCAGTCCATGTGTTATACTTATGTGGACGTTATGAAAAACTGCAGAAGTCCATGTGTATCTTAATTTGGCGTTAGAAAGACTGCGAGCAGTATTGTTTACTTTATGGGGTTTTGAAAAACTGCAGAGCAGTCCATTTTGTTATACTTTTTGGACGTTATGAAAGACTGCAGAGCAGTCCATGTGTTATACTTATGGGGTTAGAAAGACGCAGAGCAGTCCCTTTTTTATACTTATTGGGGTTATGAAAGACTGCGAGCAGTCCCTTTTATACTTTTTGGATTATGAAAGACTGCGAGCAGTCCATGTTTATACTTTTTGGGAGTTATGAAAGATGCAGAGCAGTCCATGTGTTATACTTTATGGGCTTTAAAGACTGCAGAGCAGTCCATGTGTTTTACTTTTGTGGGCGTTGAAAGACTGCAGAGCAGTCCATTGTTATTTTATGGTTTAGAAAGACTGCAGAGAGTCCGTGATACTTTTGTGGCTTATGAAAGACGCAGAGCAGTCCATTTTTATACTTTATGGGGTTATGAAAAACTGGGGCAGTCCATGTGTTAATTATGTGGGTTATGAAAGACTGCAGAGCAGTCCATGTGTTATACATGGGGTTTTGAAAGACTGCGAGCAGTCCATGTGTTATCTTATGGGCGTTATGAAAGACTGCAGAGCAGTCCATGTGTTATCTAGGGGTTATGAAAGACTGAGCAGTCCATGTGTTATACTTTTTTGGGCGTTATGAAAGACTGCAGAGCAGTCCATGTGTTATACTTTTGGGCGTTATGAAAAACTGCAGAGCATCCTTGTTATACTTATGGACGGGGTTTTGAAAAACTGCAGAGCAGTCCATGTGTTATACTTATGGGCGTTAGAAAGACTGCAGAGCAGTCCATGTGTTATACTTATTGGACGTTTGAAAGACTGCAGGGCAGTCCATGTGTTATACTTTTTAGTTATGAAAGACTGCAGACAGTCCATGTGTTATACTTTATGGGTTTATGAAAAACGCAGAGCAGTCCATGTGTTATACTTTTTGGAGTTATGAAAGACTGCAGAGCAGTCCATGTGTTATACTTTTGTGGCGTTTGAAAGACTCAGAGCAGTCCTTTTGTTTTCTTATTGGACTTATGAAAACTGCAGAGCAGTCCATGTGTTATCTATGTGGACGTTATGAAAAATGCAGAGCAGTCCATGTGTTATACTTATGTGGCGTTATGAAAGACGCAGAGCAGTCCATGTGTTATCTTTGGATTAGAAAGACTGGAGCAGTCCATGTGTTTCTTTAGGGGTTTTTGAAAAACTGCAGGCAGTCCATGTGTTATCTTTTTGGCGTTATGAAAAACTGCAGAGCAGTCCCTGTGTTTCTTTTTGGGGTTATGAAAGACTGCAGAGCAGTCCATGTGTTATCTTTATGGGCGTTATGAAAAACTGAGAGCAGTCCTTGTTATACTTTTTGGACGTTATGAAGACTGCAGACAGTCCATGTTTATACTTATTGGCGTTATGAAAGATGCAGAGCAGTCCTTTTTTATATTTGTGGCGTTATAAAGACTGCAGAGCAGTCCATGTTTATCTTATGGGAGAGAAAAACTGCAAAGCAGTCCATTTTTTCTTATTGGGCGTTATGGGAAAAACTGCAGAGCAGTCCATGTGTTATCTTATGTGGGCGTTATGAAAGACTGCAGAGCAGTCCATTGTTTACTTTAGGGCGGAAAAACTGCGAGCAGTCCTTTTTATATTTATGGGGTTATGAAAAACTGCAGAGCAGTCCATTTTTATACTTATTTGGGCGTTTTAAAGACTGCGAGCGTCCATGTGTTATACTTATGTGGGCGTTATGAAAGACTGAGAGAGTCCCTGTGTTATACTTTATGGCGTTATGAAAGACTGAGAGCAGTCCATTTTTAACTTTTTTATTTGGGTTATGAAAAACCAGAGCAGTCCATGTGTTTTACTTTTGGACTTATGAAAGACTGCAGAGCAGTCCTGTGTTATTTATGTGGACGAGAAAGACTGCAGAGCAGTCCATGTGTTATACTTAGGGACGTTATGAAAGACGCAAGCAGTCCCTTGTTATACTTATTGGCTTATGAAAGACTGCAGAGCAGTCCATGTGTTATACTTTTGGGCGTTATGAAAGACTGCAGAGCAGTCCATGTTTATCTTTGTAAAAAAAGGGCAAAAAGGGTTATGAAAAACTGCAGAGCAGTCCATGTGTTATCTTTTGGGACGTTTGAAAGACTGCAGAGCAGTCCATGTTTCTTATGTGACGTTATGAAAGACTGCAGAGCACCATGTGTTATCATTGGATTTTGAAAAATCAGAGCAGTCCATGTGTTATATTATTGGCGTAGAAAGATGCAGGCAGTCCATTTTTATACCTTTGGGTTGGAATTTTATGAAAGACTGCAGAGCAGTCCATGTTTATACTTATTGGGCGTTATGAAAGACTGCAGAGCAGTCCATTTTTTTTATTTGGCGTTATGAAAGACTGCAGAGCATCCATTGTTATTTTTTGGCGTTATGAAAGACTGAACATCCCTTTTATACTTATGGGCGTTATGAAGATGCAGAGCAGTCCATGTGTTATAATTTTTTGGACGTTATGAAAGACTGCAGAGCAGTCCTTGTTATCTTATGTGGGCGTTAGGCGCAGAGCAGTATGTGTTTTACTTTTGGGGTTATGAAAAAAATAGGCATCCATGTGTTATACTTTTTGGGGCGTTTAAAAACCCGAGCGTCCCCGGGTTTTACTTATGGGAGTTATGAAAGACTGAGACAGTCCATGTGTTATCTTATGTGGGCGAGAAAAACTGCAGACAGTCCATTGTTATTTATTGGGCGTTATGAAAGACTGCAGAGCAGTCCGTGTTTTAAATTATTGGGCGTTTTAAAGATGCAGAGCAGTCCATTGTTATACTTATAGGCGTTAGAAAGACTGCAGAGCAGTCCCTGTGTTTTTGTGGGGAGAAAGACTGCAGAGCAGTCCATTGTTATCTTTTGGGCGTTATGAAAAACGCAGAGATCCATGTGTTATACTTATGTGGACGTTATGAAAGACTGGAGCAGTCCATGTGTTATACTTATTAGTTATGAAACGCAGAGCAGTCCATGTGTTTTTTATTTGGGCGTTAGAAAGACTGCAGAGCAGTATGTGATATTTTGGAGTTATGAAAGACTGCAGAGAGTCCTGTGTTATACATTGGACGTTTGGGGCTGCAGAGCAGTCCATGGTTTTCTTTTTGGGCGTTAGAAAGACTCAGAGCAGTCCATTTTTATACTTTTGGAGATGAAAGACTGCAGAGCAGTCCATGTGTTTTCTTATGTGGACGTTATGAAAGACTGCAGAGCAGTCCCTTTTTTATCTTTTGGACGTTATGAAAGATGCAAACAGTCCATTTTTATACTTTATGGACGTTATGAAAGACTGAGAGCAGTCCATGTGTTATACTTTTGGCGTTATGAAAGACTGCAGAGCAGTCCCTGTTTTTTACTTATTGGACGTTATGAAAATGCAGAAGTCCATGTGTTATTTATTGGCGTTATGGAAAAACGAGAGCAGTCCAGTGTTTCGTATGGCGTTATGAAAGACTAGGCAGTCCATGTGTTATATTTTTGTGGGCGTTATGAAAACTGCAGAGCAGTCCATTTTATCTTTGTGGCATAAAGACTGCAGACAGTCCATGTGTTATACTTATGTGGACGTTTGAAAGACTGCAGAGCAGTCCATGTGTTATACATTGGACGTTTAAAGACTCAGAGCACCATGTTATAATTTATGGGCTTTTGAAAGACTGCAGAGCAGTCCATGGTTTTCTTATTGGACGTTAGAAAACTGCAGAGCAGTCCATGTGTTTTTATGTGGGAGTTTTGAAAGACTGCAGAGCAGTCCATGGGGTTTTACTTATGGGTTATGGGAAAAACTGCAGAGCAGTCCATGTGTTTCTTTTGGCGTTATGAAAAACTAGAGCAGTCCATTTTTTATTTGGCGTTATGAAAGCTGCAAGCAGTCCATGTGTTATCTTATTTGGGCGTTTGAAAGACTGCAGAGCAGTCCATGTTTTACTTATTATGGGAAAGAAAAACTGGACAGTCCTGGTTTTACTTTTTTGGAGTTATGAAAGACGGAGCAGTCCCTTTTTATACTTTTGTGGACGTTATGAAAGACGAAAGCAGTCCCTGTGTTATACTTTGGGCGTTAGGGAAAAACTGCAGAGCAGTCCATGTGTTTTTTTTGGGCAAAAAAAGACTGCAGAGCAGTCCCTGTGTTATACTTGTAGTTATGAAAAACTGCAGAGCGTCCATGTGTTATATTTGGGTTTTGGGGAAAAACGCGAGCAGTCCATGGTTATACTTATGTGGACGTTATGAAAGACTGCAGAGCAGTCCATGTGTTATCTTATTGGACGTTATGAAAGCTGGAGAGTCCATGTGTTTTTATTGGGCGTTATGAAAAACTGCAGGCAGTCCATGTTTCTTTATGGGCGTATGAAAAACGCAGAGCATCCGTTTATACTTTTGGGTTTTGAAAGCTGCAGAGCGTCCATGTGTTATACATTTGGGCGTTTTGAAAAACTGAGAGGTATGTGTTATATTTTGGACGAGAAAGCTGAAGCAGTCCATGTGTTATACTTTTTGGCTTATGAAAGACTGCAGAGCAGTCCTGTTTATACTTATGGGAGATGAAAGACTGAGAGCCCATTGTTATTTATGTGGACGTTATGAAAGACCAGAGCAGTCCATGTGTTATACTTTATGGGGTTTGAAAGACTGCAGACAGTCCCTTTTTATACTTTTTGGCGTTTGAAAGACTGCAGAGCAGTCCATGTGTTATACTTATGGGCGTTTGAAAAACTGGGCAGTCCATGTTATACCCAAAGGAGTTATGAAAGACGCAGGCAGTCCATGTGTTATACTTATGTGGGCGTTATGAAAGATTAACATCCTTTTATACTTATTAGTTATGAAAAACTGCAGAGCAGTCCATGTGTTATACTTTTTGGGCGTTATGAAAGACTGCAGAGCAGTCCATGTGTTATACTTTTTGGCGTTATGAAAGACTGCAACAGTCCATGTTTTTCTTAATGGATTAGAAAACTGCAGAGCAGTCCATGTGTTATACTTATGTGGGGGTTAGAAAGACTGAGAAGTCCGTTTATATTTTTGCGTTATGAAAGACTGCAGAGCAGTCTTTTATTTATGGATTAGAAAACTGCAGGCAGTCCATGTGTTATACTTATGTGGACGTTATGAAAAACCGAGCAGTCCATGGTTTTTATTTGGGGTTTGAAAGACTGCAGAGCAGTCCATGTGTTATACTTATTGGACGTTATGAAAGACTGCAGAGCGTCCATGTGTTATACTTATGTGGACGTTATGAAAGGCTGCAGAGCAGTCCTTTTTATACTATTGGACGTTATGAAAGACTGCAGAGCAGTCCATGTTTTACTTTTTGGACGTTATGAAAAACTGAAAGGAGTCCCTGTGTTATCATATGGACGTTATGAAAGACTGCGAGCAGTCCCTGTTTATCTTATATGGACGTTATAAAACTGCAGAGCAGTCCATTTTTATACTTATTGGACGTTATGAAAGCGCGAAGTCCATGTGTTATACTTATTGAAAGTTATGAAAGCTGCAGAGCAGTCATGTGTTATACTTATTGGACGTTTGAAAAACCCGAGCAGTCCATGTGTTATACTTTGTGGACGTTATGAAATGCAGAGCAGTCCGTGTTTCTTTTGTGGACGTTATGAAAAACTGCAGGCAGTCCATGTGTTATACTTATGTGGACGTTATGAAAGACTGAGAGCGTCCATGTGTTATACTTTTGTGGACGTTATGAAAGACTGCAGAGCAGTCCATGTGTTATCTTTATGGGCGTTATGAAAGACTGCAGAGCAGTCCCTGTTTATACTTATGTGGACGTTATGAAAAACTGCAGAGCAGTCCATGTTTTTACTTATTGGGCGTTTGAAAATTTTCGAGCGTCCTGTGTTATACATTTGGGCGTTATGAAAAACTGCAGAAGTCCATTGTTTACTTTTGGACGTTATGAAAGACTGAACAGTCCATGTTTTTTACTTATTTGGGCGTTATGAAAGGCTGCAGAGCAGTCCATTGTTATCTTATGTGGCGTTTGAAAACTGCAGACAGTCCATGTGTTATACTTATGGGCTTTTGAAAGACTGAACAGTCCATGTGTTTACTTATGTGGACGTTATGAAAACGCAGAGCCGTCCATGTGTTATACTTATGTGGACGTTATGAAAGACTGCAGAGCAGTCCATTTTTATATTATTGGCTTGAAAAACTGCAGAGCATCCATGTGTTTCTTATTGGACGTTATGGCCCCCAAGCAGTTCTTGTTATCTTTTGGACGTTATGAAACTGCAGAGCAGTCCATGTGTTATATTTATGGGGGTTATAAAAAACGCAGAGCGTCCATGTTTTACTTATTTGGACGTTATGAAAGGCTGCAGAGCAGTCCATGTGTTATACTTATGTGGACGTTATGAAAGGCTCGACAGTCCATGTGTTATCTTATTGGACGTTATGAAAAATTGAGGCAGTCCATGTGTTATACTTATTTGGGCGTTATGAAAGGCTGCAGAGCAGTCCATGTGTTATCTATGTGGAGTTTTGAAAGACGCAGAGCAGTCCTGTGTTATACTTATTGGGCGTTAGAAAGCTAAGAGCAGTCCATGTGTTATACTATGTGGACGTTTTGAAAGCTGCAGAGCAGTCCATGGTTATACTTATATGAAAGTTATGAAAGACTGCAGGCAGTTGTTTTACTTTTTTGGGCGGAAAGGGGGGAGAGCAGTCCATGTGTTTACATGTGGACGTTAGAAAGACTGCAGAGCAGTCCAGTTTAATTATTTGGGCTTTGAAAAACTGAGAGCAGTCCATGTGTTATACTTGTTTGGGGGGGTTTTGAAAGACTAGAGCAGTCCATGTTTTTCTTAATGGACGTTATGAAAACTGCAGGGCAGTCCATGTGTTATATTTTTGTGGGCGTTATGAAAGACTGCAGAAGTCCATGTGTTATACTTTATGGGCGTTATGAAAGACTGAGAGCAGTCCCTGTGTTATACATGTGGACGTTATGAAAACGCGGAAAATCCATGTGTTATACTTATGTGGACGTTATGAAAGGGCTGGAGCAGTCCATGTGTTATAATTATGTGGACTTTTGAAAGACTGCAGAGCAGTCCCTGTGTTATTTATGTGGACGTTATGAAAGACTGGAGCAGTCCTGTGTTATATATTTGGGCGTTATGAAAACTGCAGAGCAGTCCATGTTTTATTGATGGGCGAGAAAAAACGAAGCAGTCCATTTTTATACTTATGTGGACTTATGAAAGACTGCAGAGCAGTCCATGTTTATACTTATTGGACGTTAAAAACTGCGAGCAGTCCCTTTTATACTTTGTGGGATGGACAGGAATCCATGTTTATACCAAAGGACGTTTGAAAAACTCAGAGCATCCCTGTGTTATACTTTTGTGGATTTTATGAAAGCTGCAAGCAGTCCTTGTTTCTTATTGGACGTTATGAAAGGCCAGACAGTCCATTGGGTTTTCTTATGTGGACGTTATGAAAACTGCAGAGCAGTCCATGTGTTATACTTATTTGGGCGTTATGAAAAACGAGACGTCCATGTGTTATACTTATGTGGACGTTATGAAAGGCTGCGAGCAGTCCATGTGTTATACTATTGGACGTTATGAAAGACTGCAGAGCAGTCCATGTGTTATACTTATTGGACGTTATGAAAGACTGAAAAGCAGTCCCTGTGTTATAATATTGGACGTTTGAAAGACTGCAGGCAGTCCATGTTTATACTTATATGGACGTTATAAAACTGCGGCATCCTTGTTATACTTTTTGGACGTTATGAAAGCTGCAGAGAAATCCATGTGTTATATTATTGAAAGTTATGAAAGCTGCAGGCGTCATGTGTTATATTTTTGGACGTTATGAAAGATGCAGAGCAGTCCATGTGTTATATTATGTGGACGTTATGAAAAGGGTGCAGGCAGTCCATGTGTTATACTTTTGTATTTTTGAAAGACTGCAGAGCAGTCCATGTGTTTTACTTATGTGGGCGTTATGAAAAACTGAGAGCAGTCCATGTGTTTACTTTTGTGGGCGTTTGAAAGACTGCAGGCAGTCCGTGTTTACTTAATTTCGTTATGAAAAACTGGGCAGTCCCTGTGTTTCTTATGTGGGCAGAAAAACTGCAGAGCAGTCCATTTTCTTTTTGGATTTTGAAAACTGCAGAGCAGTCCCTTGTTATACTTATTGGACGTTATGAAAGCTGCAGAGAAATCCATGTGTTATATTTTTAGTTATGAAAGACTGCAGGATCCCTGTTTATCTTATTTGGGCGTTTGAAAACGCGACGTCCCTTTTTCTTTGTGGCGTTATGAAAGGCCAGACAGTCCCTGTGTTTCTTTATGGGCGTTATGAAAAACCAGAGCAGTCCATGTTTTTCTTTTGTGGACGTTATGGGAAAAATGCAGAGCCGTCCATGTTTATACTTATTTGGGCGTTATGAAAGGTGCGAGCATATGTGTTATATTATTGGACGTTGAAAGACTGAAGCAGTCCATGTGTTATCTTATTGGACGTTATGAAAGCTGGAGCAGTCCATTTTACTATATGGACGTTTAAAACTGCAGAGCAGTTCATGTGATACTTTATGGCGAGAAGACTGCAGAGCAGTCCATGTTTATACTTATTGGACGTTTTAAAAAACCGCGAGCAGTCCATGTGTTATACTTATTTGGACGTTATGAAAGGCTGCAAAAAAGTCCTGTGTTATACTTATATGGACGTTATGAAAGACTGCGAGATCCATTGTTTTCTTATGGGACGTTATGAAAAGGGTGCAGAGCAGTCCCTGTGTTAACTTATGTGGGCGTTATGAAAAGGCGAGAGCAGTCCATTTTTATACTTATGTGGGGTTATGAAAGACTGCAAAACAGTCCATTTTTTACTTATGTGGACTTTGAAAAATGCAACCGTCCATGTGTTATATTTTTGTGGACGTTATGAAAGGCTGCGACAGTCCATGTTTTCTTATATGGACGTTATGAAAGACGCAGAGCACCATGTGTTATATTTTATGGACTTATGAAAGACGCAGGCGTCCATGTGTTATACTTTTTGGACGTTATGAAAGACTGAAGCAGTTTGTGCTTATATGGACGTTATGAATGACGCAGAGCAGTCCTGTGTTATACTTATATGGACGTTATAAAAAACGCAGAGCAGTCCATGTGTTTCTTTTATGGACGTTTAAATGAAACT
>WNWK01051279.1:0-12534 GCA_009830355.1 Cherax destructor
TATTTTATCTAAAAAAATAGCTTTTCAGAAAATCCTTGAAAAAGCCTTAAATCGTGAAAAAATGCAATAAAATATTGTTTTATAGCATTTTTGCGTATTTATAAATTATTTACATATTTTTTAAAAATCCCTTTAAAAATCTATAAAAATCAATATTATTATAGAATATTTCATATTATTTTTCAAAAATACATAAAACTTAAAAATCTTAGAAAAAATTGTAAAATGGTATTTTATTGCATATTTCGACATTTTAGAGCGGTTTGAGTGCTTTTCTGACAAAACTCATTTTTTAGCTAAAATACTTAGATTATCACACTTTTGAATAGAATTTCTACTGCAATTGAAATTTATGGGAAAAGTAAGCGAAATTTTATGATTTTTTTTTTGAGGAGGCTTACTCATAGGTATTTTATATCTAAAAAAATAGTTTTTCATAAAATCCTTGAAAATGCCTTGAATCGTCAAAAAATGCAATAAAATAACGTTTTATAGCATTTTTGCCTATTTATAAATTATTTACATATTTTTTAAAATCCCTTTAAAAATCTATAAAAATCAATATTATTATACAATATTTCATATTATTTTTCAAAAAATACATGAAACTTAAAAATCTAAAAAAAAAATGTGCTAAAATGGTATTTTATTGCATATTTCGACGTTTTAGAGCGGTTTGAGTGCTTTTCTGACAAAACTCGTAGATTATTACACTTTTAAATAGAATTTCTACTGCAATTGAAATTTATGGGAAAATTAAGCGAAATTTTATTATTTTTTTTGGAAGGTTACTAATAGGAATATTTTATCTAAAAAAATAGTTTTTCAGAAAATCCTTGAAAATACCTTGAATCGTCAAAAAATGCAATAAAATAACGTTTTATAGCATTTTTGCATATTTATCAATTATTTACACTTATTTAAAAAGCCCCTTTTTAAAAATTTTAAAATAACAATATTTATTATACAATATTTCATATTATTTTTCAAAATACATGAAACCTAAAAATCTCAGAAAAATGTGCTAAAGTGGTATTTTATTGCATATTTCGACGTTTTAGAGCGGTTTGAGTGCTTATCTGGCAAAACTCATTTTTTAGCTAAAATACTGTAATTATCAAACATTTAAATAGAATTTCTACTGCAATTGAAATTTATGGGAAAAGTAAGCGAAATTTATGTTTTTTTTTTGAGGAGGCTTACTTATAGGTATATTTTATCTAAAAAAAATAGCTTTTCAGAAAATCCTTGAAAAAGCTTTGAATCGTCAAAAAATGCAATATAATAACATTTTATATTATTTTTTAATATTTATAAATTATTTACATATTTTTAAAAAATCCCATTAAAAACCTATAAATATAAATATTTTTATAGAATATTTCATATTATTTTTCAAAAAACACATAGAACATTAAAATCTCACAAAAATGTGCTAAAATGGGATTTTATTGCATATTTCGACGTTTCAAAGCGGTTTGAGTGCTTTTCTGACAAAACTCATTTTTTAGGTATAATACTTAGATTATCACACTTTTAAATAGAATTTCTACTGCAATTGAAATTTATGGGAAAATTAAGTGAATATTGTTATTTTTTTTTAAGGAAGATTACTAATAGGTATGTTTTATCTAAAAAAATAGTTTTTCAGAAAATCCTTGAAAATGCCTTGAATCGTCAAAAAATACACTGAAATAACATATTATACCTATACCATTTTTTAATATTTATAAATTATTTACATATTTTTAAAAAATTAAATTAAAAATCTATAAATATAAATATTTTTATAGAATATTTCATATTATTTATCTAAAAACAGATGAAACATTAAAATCTCAGAAAAATGTGCTAAAATATTATTTTATTGCATATTACGACGTTTTACAGCGGTTTGAGTGCTTTTCTGACAAAATTCATTTTTTAGCTAAAATACTTAGATTATCACACTTTTAAATAGAATTTCTACTGCAATTTAAATTTATGGGAAAAGTAAGGGAAATTTTATGATTTTTTTGAGGAGGCTTACTTATAGGTATATTTTATCTAAAAAAAAGTTTTTCAGAAAATCCTTTAACCCTTTACCGGGCAGGACCGTGTACAGACGGTCCTAAACACGTGATTTTGCGCGTGTCATCCTACTCCCCCAGCGCATCTAGGTTCCCATTCTCTATATCTGACCAATCACAAGCCTTCTGCGAGTCGCTCCAGCTAGTGAGACCGGCATCTGCTCGCTTCCCATTGGTTGAGAGACCAAATGTAAACACTTCTCGCTTGGCGTCACCCAGAGCCGAATTTTGCTCTTGTTCCACCATATACACTGTGATTATACTCTCTACAATGTCGGTAAGTACTAATTGTTGTGTCCAGTGTGTAAATGAATAGTTTAGGCATATTTTGAGATATATATCAGGAGTTAGATATGCATAATATGAGTGTACCATGCAATTGAAAAAGTGCAAAAAAGAGGACCGTGTACAGACGGTCCCAGTCTGTCAGGGCCTACATTTTAAATTTCAGTAAATAAATATTTATATAAAAATTTTAGTGCATATATGAATTCTGTAGTGGTCTGGGTGTGTACAGAACATTCTTATTGTCATTCCAGATCAATGAGAAATTGTTCTATTGTGAACCCTTCCAACAGAAGTTCAAATATCTCTGCATTTTGGTGGAAAGTGACTCAGATCCAGAACCAGATGACCTGTTGCCATCTCCAGTGCAGTACCAACGTGCAGAAAGGCCTGATGACAGTGTGAGGTTTGACCAAAATGATAGGTTTGATAAAATGCTAGGTCACTGGCCAGTTCAAGGCAGAATATTTACATGCAATTATTGCAGCAAAACGAAAATCATGTCACATCCTCATTTTTGTGTGCCGATGCAAGGTAAATCTATGCATCAAGAAGGAAAGAAATTGCTTCATAGCCTTTCATTGTAGCAATTAGTGATCAAGAATGATTGTTTTTTCTCAGGAAATTCAAAATTATGGGACTTGAAAGTTTTATCCCTTTGCAATGTGTCCATGTTGCTCTTTGGTTCACTTTTATATTTTTTATACCTACAAAATGTTTGGAAACAAGTTCCATTTGTGTTTTTGATATTGTCATTAGTATAATAAAATAGAAAATACTTATTTGGTGTTTTATTAACAATTGCAAATTTGCAACATTCAGAATTTGACACTTCTTTATCGGTCCGACCGTCTGTAGACGGTCCTTGAATATTGGCAATTGTGAAAAGTTTTTTTTAGAATTTCAATTATATGGGCTCATTATCCTTACATTGAGTTACTCTATCCACTCATATGAAATACATTTCGAAATTATCATTTTCCAGGGAGTGCCTTGGAATTATTATTTACATATTTTTTTTAAAATCCCTTTAAAAATCTATAAAAAATCAAATTTTTCTAAGATTTTTAAGTTTCATATATTTTTTATGTATTTTTTATGTATTTTTCTGACAAAACTCAGTTTTTAGCTAAAATACTGTAATTATCAAACTTTTAAATAAAATTTCTACTGCAATTGAAATTTATGGGAAAAGTAAGCGTAATTTATGATTTTTTTTGAAGAGGCTTACTTATAGGTATATTTTATCTAAAAAAATAGCTTTTCAGAAAATCCTTGAAAAAGCCTTAAATCGTGAAAAAATGCAATAAAATATTGTTTTATAGCATTTTTGCGTATTTATAAATTATTTACATATTTTTTAAAAATCCCTTTAAAAATCTATAAAAATCAATATTATTATAGAATATTTCATATTATTTTTCAAAAAATACATCAAACTTAAAAATCTTAGAAAAAATTTGCTAAAATTGTATTTTATTGCATATTTCGACATTTTAGAGCGGTTTGAGTGCTTTTCTGACAAAACTCATTTTTTAGCTAAAATACTTAGATTATCACACTTTTGAATAGAATTTCTACTGCAATTGAAATTTATGGCAAAAGTAAGCGAAATTTTATTATTTTTTTTTGAGGAGGCTTACTCATAGGTATTTTATATCTAAAAAAATAGTTTTTCATAAAATCCTTGAAAATGCCTTGAATCGTCAAAAAATGCAATAAAATAACGTTTTATAGCATTTTTGCCTATTTATAAATTATTTACATATTTTTTTAAAATCCCTTTAAAAATCATTAAAAATCAATATCATTATACAATATTTCATATTATTTTTCAAAAAATACATGAAACTTAAAAATCTAAAAAAAAAAATGTGCTAAAATGGTATTTTATTGCATATTTCGACGTTTTAGAGCGGTTTGAGTGCTTTTCTGACAAAACTCATTTCTACTGCAATTGAAATTTATGGAAAAATTAAGCGAAATTTTATTATTTTTTTTTTTTTAAGGAAGGTTACTAATAGGAATATTTTATCTAAAAAAATAGTTTTTCAGAAAATCCTTGAAAATACCTTGAATCGTCAAAAAATGCAATAAAATAACGTTTTATAGCATTTTTGCATATTTATCAATTATTTACACTTATTTAAAAAGTCCCTTTAAAAATCTATAAATAACAATATTATTATACAATATTTCATATTATTTTTCAAAAAATACATGAAACCTAAAAATCTCAGAAAAATGTGCTAAAATGGTATTTTATTGCATATTTCGACGTTTTAGAGCGGTTTGAGTGCTTATCTGGCAAAACTTATTTTTTAGCTAAAATACTGTAATTATCAAACATTTTAAATAGAATTTCTACTGCAATTGAAATTTATGGGAAAAGTAAGCGAAATTTATGATTTTTTTTTTGAGGAAGCTTACTTATAGGTATATTTTATCTAAAAAAAATAGCTTTTCAGAAAATCCTTGAAAAAGCTTTGAATCGTCAAAAAATGCAATATAATAACATTTTATATTATTTTTTAATATTTATAAATTATTTACATATTTTTAAAAAATCCCATTAAAAACCTATAAATATAAATATTTTTATAGAATATTTCATATTATTTTTCAAAAAACACATAGAACATTAAAATCTCACAAAAATGTGCTAAAATGGGATTTTATTGCATATTTCGACGTTTCAAAGCGGTTTGAGTGCTTTTCTGACAAAACTCATTTTTTAGGTATAATACTTAGATTATCACACTTTTAAATAGAATTTCTACTGCAATTGAAATTTATGGGAAAATTAAGTGAATATTGTTATTTTTTTTTAAGGAAGATTACTAATAGGTATATTTTATCTAAAAAAATAGTTTTTCAGAAAATCCTTGAAAATGCCTTGAATCGTCAAAAAATACACTGAAATAACATATTATACCTATACCATTTTTTAATATTTATAAATTATTTACATATTTTTAAAAAATTAAATTAAAAATCTATAAATATAAATATTTTTATAGAATATTTCATATTATTTATCTAAAAACAGATGAAACATTAAAATCTCAGAAAAATGTGCTAAAATATTATTTTATTGCATATTTCGACGTTTTACAGCGGTTTGAGTGCTTTTCTGACAAAATTCATTTTTTAGCTAAAATACTTAGATTATCACACTTTTAAATAGAATTTCTACTGCAATTTAAATTTATGGGAAAAGTAAGGGAAATTTTATGATTTTTTTGAGGAGGCTTACTTATAGGTATATTTTATCTAAAAAAAAGTTTTTCAGAAAATCCTTTAAAATGCCTTGAATCGTCAAAAAATGCAATAAAATAACGTTTTATAGCATTTTTGCCTATTTATAAATTATTTACATATTTTTTTTAAAATCCCTTTAAAAATCTATAAAAAATCAAATTTTTCTAAGATTTTTAAGTTTCATATATTTTTTATGTATTTTTTATGTATTTTTCTGACAAAACTCAGTTTTTAGCTAAAATACTGTAATTATCAAACTTTTAAATAGAATTTCTACTGCAATTGAAATTTATGGGAAAAGTAAGCGTAATTTATGATTTTTTTTGAAGAGGCTTACTTATAGGTATATTTTATCTAAAAAAATAGCTTTTCAGAAAATCCTTGAAAAAGCCTTAAATCGTGAAAAAATGCAATAAAATATTGTTTTATAGCATTTTTGTGTATTTATAAATTATTTACATATTTTTTAAAAATCCCTTTAAAAATCTATAAAAATCAATATTATTATTGAATATTTCATATTATTTTTCAAAAAATACATCAAACTTAAAAATCTTAGAAAAAATTTGCTAAAATGGTATTTTATTGCATATTTCGACATTTTAGAGCGGTTTGAGTGCTTTTCTGACAAAACTCAATTTTTAGCTAAAATACTTAGATTATCAACACTTTTGAATAGAATTTCTACTGCAATTGAAATTTATGGCAAAAGAAAGCGAAATTTTAATTGATTTTTTTTTGAGGAGGTTACTAATAGGTATTTTTATCTAAAAAATAGTTTTTCATAAAATCCTTGAAAATGCCTTAATCGTCAAAAATGCAATAAAATAAGTTTTATAGCATTTTTGCATATTTATAAATTATTTACATTTTTTTTAAAAAGTCCTTTAAAAATCTATAAAAAACAATATTATTATACAATATTTCATATTATTTTTCAAAAAATATATTAAACATTAAAAAGTTTAGAAAAATGTTCTAAAATGGTATTTTATTGCATATTTCGAAGTTTTAGAGCGGTGTGGGTGCTTTTCTGACAAAACTCATTTTTTACCTAAAAAATTGTAATTACTAAACTTTTAAATAGAATTTCTACTGCAATTGAAATTTATGGGAAAGTAAGCGAAATTTATGATTTTTTTTGAGGAGGCTTACTTATAGGTATATTTTATCTAAAAAAAAAAAAGTTTTTCAGAAAATCCTTGAAAATGCCATGAATCGTCAAAAAATGCAATAGAATAACATTTTATACCATTTTTTAATATTTATAAATTATTCACATATTTTTAAAAAATCCCATTAAAAAAATATAAATATTAATATTTTTATAGAATATTTCATATTATTTTTCAAAACACATAAAACATTAAAATCTCAGAAAAATGTGCTAAAATGGTATTTTATTGCATATTTCGACGTTTTAGAATGGTTTGAGTGCTTTTCTGACAAAACTCATTTTTTAGCTAAAATACTTAGATTATCACACTTTTAGATAGAATTTCTACTGCAATTGAAATTTATGGGAAAATTAAGCGAATTTTTTTTTTTTTTTTTTTAAGGAAGGTTACTAATAGGTATATTTTATCTAAAAAAAATAGTTTTTCAGAATATCCTTGAAAATACCTTGAATCGTCAAAAATGCAATAAAATAACGTTTTATAGCATTTTTGCCTATTTATAAATTATTTACATATTTTTAAATCCCTTTAAGATCCCTTCAGAAAATACTTGAAAATGCCTTAAATCGTGATAAAATGCAATAAAATAATGTTTTATAGCATTTTTGCATATTTATAAATTATTTACATTTTTTTAAAAAGTCCCTTTAAAAATCTATAAAAAACAATATTATTATACAATATTTCATATTATTTTTAAAAAAATACATGAAACCTAAAAATCTCAGAAAAATGTGCTAAAATGGTATTTTATTGCATATTTCGACGTTTTAGAGCGGTGTGAGTGCTTTTCTGACAAAACTCATTTTTTACCTAAAAATCTGTATTTACCAAACTTTTAAATAGAATTTCTACTGCAATTGAAATTTATGGAAAAAGTAAGCGAAATTTATGATTTTTTTTGAGGAGGCTTACTTATAGGTATTATTTTTTTATTTTTATTAACACATCGGCCGATTCCCACCAAGGCAGGGTGGCCCGAAAAAGAAAAACTTTCATCATCATTCACTCCATCACTGTCTTGCCAGAGGGGTGCTTTACACTACAGTTATAAAACTGCAACATTAACACTCCTCCTTCAGAGTGCCGGCACTGTACTTCCCATCTCCAGAACTCAAGTCCAGCCTGCCGGTTTCCCTGAATCCCTTCATAAATGTTACTTTGCTCACACTCCAACAGCACGTCAAGTATTAAAAACCATATGCCTCCATTCACTCCTATCAAATACGCTCACACATGCTTGCTGGAAGTCCAAGCCCCTCGCACACAAAACTTCCTTTACCCCTCCCTCCACCCTTTCCTAGGCCGACCCCTACCCGCCTTCCTCCACTACAGATTTATACACTCGAAGTCACTCTGTCTCGTTCCATTCTCTCTACATGTCCAAACCACCTCAACAACCCCTCCTCAGCTCTCTGACAATCGTTTTGGTAATCCCGCATCTCCTCCTAATTTCCAAACTCCGAATTCTCTGCATTATATTCACACCACACATTGACCTCAGACATGACATTTCCACTGCCTCCAGCCTTCCTCATTGCAACATTCATCACCCATGCTTCACACCCATATAAGAGCGTTGGTATAACTATACCTCATACATTCCCTCTTTACTTCCATGGACAAGGTTCTTTGTCTCCACAGACTCCGAAGTGCTCCACTCACCCTTTTCCCCTCATCAATTCTATGATTCACCTCATCCTTCATAGACCCATCCGCCGACATGTCCACTCCCAAATATCTGAATACATTCACCTCCTCCATACTCTCTCCCTCCAATCTGATATCCAATCTTTCGTCACCTATTCTTTTTGTTATCCTCATCACCTTATAGGTATATTTTATCTAAAAAAAAAAATAGTTTTTCAGAAAATCCTTGAAAATGCCTTGAATCGTCAAAAAATGCAATAGAATAACATTTTATACCATTTTTTAATATTTATAAATTATTCACATATTTTTAAAAAATCCCATTAAAAATATATAAATATAAATATTTTTATAGAATATTTCATATTATTTTTCAAAAAACACATAAAACAATAAAATCTCAGAAAAATGCTAAAATTGTATTTTATTGCATATTTCGACGTTTTAGAGCTGTTTGAGTGCTTTTCTGACAAAACTCATTTTTTAGCTAAAATACTTAGATTATCACACTTTTAAATAGAATTTCTACTGCAATTGAAATTTATTGGAAAATTAAGCGAAATTTTATTATTTTTTTTTTAAGGAAGGTTAATAATAGGTATATTTTATCTAAAAAAATAGTTTTTAAGAAAATCCTTGAAAATGCATTGAATCGTCAAAAAATGCAATAAAATAACGTTTTATAGCATTTTTGCGTATTTATAAATTATTTACATATTTTTTAAAAATCCCATTAAAAATCTATAAAAAACAATATTATTATACAATATTTCATATTATTTTTCATAAAATACATTAAACATTAAAAAGTTTAGAAAAATGTTCTAAAATGTTATTTTATTGCATATTTCGACGTTTTACAGCGGTTTGAGTGCTTTTCTGACAAAACTCCTTTTTTAGCTAAAATACTTAGATTATCAAACTTTTAAATAGAATTTCTACTGCAATTGAAATTTATGGGAAAAGTAATCGAAATTTATATTTTTTTTTAAGGAGGCTTACTTATAGATATATTTTATCTAAGAAAAAATAGCTTCTCAGAAAATCCTTGAAAATGCCTTGAATCGTCAAAAATGCAATAGAATAACATTTTATACCATTTTTTAATATTTATAAATTATTTACATATTTTTAAAAAATCCCATTAAAAATATATAAATATAAATATTTTTATAGAATATTTCATATTATTTTTCAAAAAACACATAAAACATTAAAATCTCAGAAAAATATGCTAAAATGGTATTTTATTGCATATTTCGACGTTTTAGAGTGGTTTGAGTGCTTTTATGACAAAACTCATTTTTTAGCTAAAATACTTAGATTATCAGACTTTTAAATAGAATTTCTACTGCAATTGAAATTTATGGAAAATTAAGCGAAATTTTATTATTTTTTTAAGGAAGATTACTAATAGGTATATTTTATCTAAAAAAATAGTTTTTAAGAAAATCCTTGAAAATGCCTTAAATCGTGAAAAAATGCAATAAAATAATGTTTTATAGCATTTTTGCGTATTTATAAATTATTTACATATTTTTTAAAAATCCCTTTAAAAATCTATAAAAATCAATATTATTATAGAATATTTCATATTATTTTTCAAAAATACATGAAACCTAAAAATCTTAGAAAAATTGCTAAAATGGTATTTTATTGCATATTTCGACGTTTTAGAGCGGTTTGAGTGCTTTTCTGACAAAACTCATTTTTTAGCTAAAATACTTAGATTATCAAACTTTTAAATAGAATTTCTACTGCAATTGAAATTTATGGAGAAGTAAGCGAAATTTTATGATTTTTTTTTAAGGAGGCTTACTCATAGGTATTTTATATCTAAAAAAATGTTTTTCATAAAATCCCTGAAAATGCCTTGAATCGTCAAAAAATGCAATAAAATAACGTTTTATAGCATTTTTGCCTATTTATAAATTATTTACATATGTTTTAAAATCCCTTAGAAAATATATAAAAATCAATATTATTATACAATATTTCATATTATTTTTCAAAAAATACATGAAACTTAAAAATCTAAAAAAAAATGTGCTAAAATGGTATTTTATTGCATATTTCGACGTTTTAGAGCGGTTTGAGTGCTTTTCTGACAAGACTCATTTTTTAGCTAAAATACATAGATTATCACACATTTAAAAAGAATTTCTACTGCAATTGAAATTTATGGCAAAAGTAAGCGAAATTTTATGATTTTTTTGAAGAGGCTTACTCATAGGTATATTTTATCTAAAAAAATAGTTTTTCAGAAAATCCTTGAAAATGCCTTAAATCGTGAAAAAATGCAATAAAATAATGTTTTATAGCATTTTTGCATATTTATAAATTATTTAAATTTTTTTAAAAAGTCCCTTTAAAAATCTATAAAAAACAATATTATTATTCAATATTTCATGTTATTTTTCATAAAATACATTAAACATTAAAAAGTTTAGAAAAACGTTCTAAAATGTTATTTTATTGCATATTTCGACGTTTTACAGCGGTTTGAGTGCTTTTCTGACAAAACTCATTTTTTAGCTAAAATACTTAGATTATGAAACTTTTAAATAGAATTTCTACTGCAATTGAAATTTATGGGAAAAGTAAGCGAAATTATATAATTTTTTTTAAGGAGGCTTACTTATAGGTATATTTTATCTAAGAAAAAATTGCTTCTCAGAAAATCCTTGAAAATGCCTTGAATCGTCAAAAATGCAATAGAATAACATTTTATACCATTTTTTAATATTTATAAATTATTTACATATTTTTAAAAAATCCCATTAAAAATATATAAATATAAATATTTTTATAGAATATTTCATATTATTTTTCAAAAAACACATACAACATTAAAATCTCAGAAAAATATGCTAAAATGGTATTTTATTGCATATTTCGACGTTTTAGAGTGGTTTGAGTGCTTTTATGACAAAACTCATTTTTTCAATTGCAGTAGAAATTCTATTTAAAAGTTTGATAATTACAGTATTTTAGCTAAAAAATGAGTTTTGTCAGAAAAACACTCAAACCGCTCTAAAACGTCGAAATATGCAATAAAATACCATGTTAGCACATTTTTCAAAGATTTTAATGTTTCATGTATTTTTTGAAAAATAATATGAAATATTCTATAATAATATATATTTTTATAGATTTTTAAAGGGATTTTAAAAAATAATTTATAAATATTCATAAATGCTATAAAACGTTATTTTATTGCCTTTTTTGACGATTCAAGACATTTTCAAGGATTTTATGAAAAACTATTTTTTTTAGATAAAAAATACCTGAGTAAGCCTCCTCAAAAAAAAACATAAAATTTCGCTTACTTTTCCCATAAATTTCAATTGCAGCAGAAATTATATTTAAAAGTTTGATAATTACAGTATATTAGCTAAAAAATGAGTTTTCTCAGAAAAGCACTCAAACCGCTCTAAAACGTCGAAATATGCAATAAAATACCATTTTAGCACATTTTTCTGAGATTTTTAAGTTTCATGTATTTTTTGAAAAATAATATGAAATATTATATAATAATATTGATTTTTATAGATTTTTAAAGGGATTTTAAAAATATGTAAATAATTTAAAAATAGGCAAAAATGCTATAAAACGTTATTTTATTGCATTTTTTGACGATTCAAGGCATTTTCAAGGATTTTCTGAAAACTATTTTTTTAGATAAAATATACATATTAGTAATCTTCCTTAAAAAAAATAATAATATTTCGCTTAATTTTCCCATAAATTTCAATTGCAGTAGAAATTCTATTTAAAAGTTTGATAATCTAAGGATTTTAGCTAAAAAATGAGTTTTGTCAGAAAAACACTCAAACCGCTCTAAAACGTCGAAATATGCAATAAAATACCATTTTAGCAAATTTTTCTAAGATTTTTAAGTTTCATGTATTTTTTGAAAAATAATATGAAATATTGTATAATAATATTGTTTTTTATAGATTTTTAAAGGGACTTTTTAAAAAATGTAAATTCGAGAAATTTATTTAAAAGTTTGATAATTACATATTTTAGCTAAAAAAAGAGTTTTTCAAAAAAACTCAAACCCTTAAAACGTCAAAAATGCAATAAAA
>WNWK01051280.1:0-12534 GCA_009830355.1 Cherax destructor
ATGGAATCTTGCATGGGGATCAACAACGTTAAATCACCTTAGACCACTCATAACACAAAAAAGGCCGCAGTCAGAATGATAAAAAATTTCCCCACTCTAGACAGCATACTCCACCAATATTCAAAAGTCTAAAACTACTCCCCTAAGAACATTCATATTACTCTTGTGCCTACTACATATATAAAACTTTACACTCAATATAAACCCTCTGCTCAAAACTCTCCTCACCAACTTTAATAGGACCCATGACCACAACACACGACACAGATCACTTTTTGATATACCCCGTGTTCATATCAACCTATGTAAAAATTCTATGCACATAAAGGGCCCCAGAATCTGGAATTCATTACCAGTAAATATTAAGATAATCTTGTCTGAAAATCAATTTAAGATTCAACTCAAAAACCACCTACTCACCCAAAACTAAATGATCATACTATAAACTACTTTGAAAAATGCTCATTGTTACTTTCCTATCGATAATCTCAATTTTTTAAAAATATGTTACTATTATGTTACCCCCTACTCATATTATAAGTTAATGTCAAAAATGCTCAATGTTTTTTTTTCCTTAAGATAATCTCAATTCCATATTATCATTCAAGAATCTTAACACCTGTAACAATCTAATATCTAATATCATTATATAATAATTTAAACAGTAAAATTTCATCATATTGTAATTTTGAAAATAATTTTTTAAATAGAATAAACTCAATAAATTTCTCTAATATTAAGTACATAGTTTTAAGGACTAGAATAAGCTGCCCCTAATGCCATGGCATGTCAGTGGCTCTCCTTGCACTCAATTTACATTGTAACTTCCGATACCCATGTAATCTGCATGAAATAAAATTTGTTTGTTTGTTTTTTTTGTTTTTTTCTTCATCAAGGTCATTTTGAAATTATGAACAACAATGGGCCTAAAATAATCCTTGGGGAACGCCACTAGTGACTAACCCCCATTTCAGATTTTCCCCAAAGGGAAACTCTTTGTTTTTCTTTTAAAAAGGCCATGCCTCTATCCATGCTAGAATTTTCCCCCTTTAAAATGAGCTGCCACCTTTCTTAAGAGTCTCTTTTTGGGTACTCTATAAAAGGGTTACTGAAACCCCAAGTAAACTATATCATATTCTTTATCACTGTCTCCCTGCCAAAAATGTTTTATTGAAAAACGTCAGTAAATTTGCCCAGGCAGGAACATCTCTCGTGAACCCATGCTGAGATTCATTAATAAAATTATGTTTTTAAAAATTGACTTCTAATAATATCAGCTATAATTGACTCTAATAATTTGCCTACTATAGATGTGAGGCTTTTGGACAATTTGATGGAATGGTCTTACCCCCTATTTGAAAAAAAGGGAACTACATTGGCTATCTTCCACATCTCGGGGTTTTTTTGGGATGGACGTATTAAACACATTCGTTAATGGCGGGCAAAAGTTATCTTGCATTCTTTAAGTACCCTGAAAACAACTCGTCGGGTCCCGGGGACTTATTTTTTTCCCAGTTTATCTACCCTTTTTGATAACCTTTCCCCTCGTGCCCCAGTAATATTAGTTAATTTGAATTCTTCAGGAACTGAATAATTTTTTGGAGTTAATTACTAAAGTCCCAGTGTGACTCTTTTTTAGCGAGCCGCAACCGGACGAAAGTCGAAAAAAAATAAATTTTTTTAAGTGCCACAGAACTTGGCAGACGCATGCCTAATGACTTCAAAAAGGCAATAAATGCCCATCCATGGACTCCGCCCCGGGCCCCAGACTCATGGAACTCTGTGTTCATCAAAAACTGCGGGCCCCTATCACGAGCTTTTAACATCTGGGGGGAGCATGGACACGGGGGTCTCCGCGGGTTAAAAAACCAAAGAAATGGCCACCCCAAAAAAGGGGCAAAAAGGCAATAGCAAAAAACCCTACAGACCAATAGCGCTAACGCCCAATATCATAAAAATCTTTGGGTTTCCCTAAAACAAGACCCCAACTCATCTAGATACCCATCCCCACACAACCCAGGACAGCAGGGGTTAAAAAGTGGTCGCTCCTGTCTGCCCCAAAGCTACTGGACTACCGAAAAGGGTTCGGGAACTCTAGAAGAAAAACCCAGAATGCAGATGTTATATACCCCCAGACTTTGAAAAAGTTTTGACAAGTGGACCATGGTGTAATAACACAAAATGGGATAAAGGAATAAAAAAGGAAAAAATTTGGGTAGATGGATTATTTTTTTATAACAAAAAAAAGTAGTAGTCAGCAGAGTAAAGTCGGGGAGGCAGCTACAGTGAAAAGCTCTGTTCCACAAGGCACAGTACTCGCCCCCCATCCTGTTCCTCACCTCATATCGGCCCAAGACAGGGATAAAAGATACAAGTGCCGGTTTTTCCCTTTTGCAGATGACCCCAAATCTGCATGAAAATTTCCCCGTTGAAGACACTGAAAGACCCCAACAGACATCAACCAAATCTTTAAATGGGCCAAAAACCCAATTGAAGTTAATGATGAAAATTTAATTATTCGATATGGAAAACGTGGGGAAATTTAAAAAATCTCATCGGAGTACAAAACAAATTAACCACAAAAGACGAAAAACTAATGTAAAAAGACCTGGGGTGATCATGTCAGAGGATCTACATTCAAGGCCCAAAACCACCGTAGCAATCGCATCTGCTAGAAAAATGACAGGATGGATAATGGGGCCTTCAAAACCAGGGATCCCAAGACCATGTTGACCTTTTCGGGTTGCTTGTTCTATCTAGGCTGGAATATTGCCACTAACTGCACCTTTAAAGGGGCGGGTAAAATTGCTTACCTAGAAAATGTGCAAAAAACCTTCACGGCAATAACTCAAAACCACCTCAGTTACTGGGAACGCTTAAAGTTCCTAAACCTGTACTCTCTAGAACGCAGGCGGGAGAATGCATTAATATACACGGAAATTCTCGGGGGATTAGTCCCAAAACTTGCCCCAAGTATTTCCCCTACGGAAGCAAAAGACTCGGCAGGCGTTTAACCATTTCCCCAAAAAAGCGGGGGTCCCCTAGCACGTTGGGGAGACAACATAAAAAAATTTGTCAGAGGCCCAAGACTATTCAACTGCCCCCCAGCATCCCCCAGGGGATTCCAAAAAACCCCTTTCCCCCAAAAAGCGGGCACTGGACGGCACCTAAAGTGGGACCTGACCAGCCAGGCTGGGGTTTCGTGCGTTGGACTGCGTGCGGCCAGCGGTAACAGCCTGGTTGATCAGGCTCTTTCCAACATGGGGGCCCTGGTCACGGGCCAAGTATAACCTTTGTGTTTGTTTTTACTCACTAATGTTCGTGACCCCGCCGATCCGTTCAGTTCTTTTCCTTATTTCCTTCCCCCAGAAGTATTTCTTGTGATTAATCTTTTTTTTTTTACTTTTCATCTGTTTTTCCCTGCCCCCCTGTTTTAAATTTAAAACAGTTTATTCTTATCAAAGCATCAAATTCTCTTGTAAGGTGATGATTGAGTCATCACTCGTCTTTCTACCCAAAAAAGAAAATTAGCTTGACTCTATCCTCTTTCGTCCTCATTATTTTCATCAGTTTCCCGTCATTGGCAAACGATGATTCTAGGTTTCATTCCCATCTGACAGGTAGTTAGAAGAGTAATGACCCTAGTACTAACCCCAAAATAATAAATTATGTAGAACAGGACAATAAAAAAAACTATGTACGATTGGGGTAACTAGTGACATGGTTCTGGGCAAATAAAAATTAAAACCTAAAAAATTTTGGGACCTGATAAATTGTTTGCAAGATTTTTAAAGGAATGTAAAAAAGAACTTAACAAATTTGGCCAATCTTTTAACATATCACCACAAACTGGATAATTCCGAAAAATTGAAAATGGGAAATGTAATACCTTTTACAAGGCAGGTGAAGGTCAAAGCTTCAACTATGGGGAATAAGCCTTCCCCCCCACAGTGGGAAAATTTAAAGAATCAATAATTGCCGAGGCAATTCGTAGCCATCTTGAAAACATAAAATTGATTAAATGAAACTCCCTTTTTTACTAAGGGGGGTTCCCGTCTTGAAATTTTCTATTTTTTTTACTAAGGTGTTTGAGGAGGGGAGATTGGTAATGAATTGATTTGTATATGGACTTCAGTTAGGCTTTTGATAGGGTTTTTCATCCCGAATATTAGGAAACTTGGGGACACGGGGAAAAAGGAAATTTTTCCTGGAAAAAAGGGATGGTTGACAAATAGGCGGCAAAAGTTTGCATAAATGGGGGGAAATCAGAATGGGGGGACGTCCGGGGGTGTTCCCCGGGGTCAGTACTCACCTTTTGTGGTTGCAGGGGGCGGGGTTTGCTCCTGGCCCGGCCCCTTCACTGGTCGATACTAATTCACCCCTCTCCCTGCTCCATGAGCTTTATCATTTCCTCTTCTTAAAAATTTTATGGAACTTGCTTCCACTACTTCCTCTCTAGTTATTCCCCTTCCTGACAACTCAAAAGGGTAAAAAAATCTTCCTAACATCCCTATAACTCATCTGGGTTTCAGCCCAATTGGGGCCCCTTGTTCCCGTATCCCATCTCTGAAACATTCAGCCCTGTCCACCTTGTTAATTCCCCCTCCAATAGTTTTTTACGTTGTTATCATGTCCTCCCCGTCCCTCCTATCCTCTAGTGTCATCATGTTGATTTTCCCCTTTAAACCCCTCCTCATAAACCAAACCCCTCAGTTCCGGGGGCTAAACGTGTTTTCAAATTTCTGCACTTTCTCAATTTCGTGACGTGTTTGACGAGGTGGGGTTCCATACTGGTGCTGCATACTCCCGTATAGGCTTTAAAACGGTGTACAATGTCGTGAATGACTCCCTTTCTCAGATGTCTAAACGCTAATTTTGGGGTTTTCCAATCGCCCATATGCTGCAGCGGGTTTTTTGATTGATGTGTGCCTCAGGGGACATGATCGTTATAATGCTTACCCCCAAAATTCTTTTTTTTAAGTGACGTTTGCAGCCTTTGATTCCTAACCTGTATGCCGTCTGCGGTCTTCTGTGTCCTTCCCCAATCTTCTTTTAACCTTACACTTACTGGGTTAAAAACCAGGAGCCATTTGTTGGACCAGACTTGTAGTCTGTCCCGATCCCCTTTAATCTTCTGGGCCTCGTTCCTTTTATTCTCCTCATCCGTTTCACATTATCAGCAAACAGTAAATTCTGAATCTATTTTTCCCTCATGTCATTCCCCATATACATTTTAAACAAAAAACCGGACCTAGGACTGACCCTTGTGGAACCCCCCTTGAAAATGCGCCCACTCTGACACTTCATCCCCGTACTAACACTCGTTGTTTCCTTCCCGATCCATTAAGTACTTTCCCTATTTTTTTCCCGCCTGCTCCCTTTAATTTTTTCACCAGTTTTTCTTGGTACTGTGTCAAAAACCTTTTTACAGTCCAAAAAAATGCAATCTACCCATCCGTCTCTCTCTTGTCTTACCCATTTTACCTTTCTAGAACTCAAATGATTTTTTGACACAGGGGTTTCCCATCTCTGAAGCCGTGCTGATTGTCATGTATGAGCCCAATCTTTCCCAAAGTGTTCCCAAAAACTTCTCCAAAAGATCTTTTCCATAACTTTTTCATACTATAAAACCCGTGACACTGGTCTGTGGTTTTAAAGCTGCCTGTCTGTCTCCTTTTTTAAAAATGGAAATTTAAAATTTTCTGTCTTCCACGCCTCAGGCAATTTGGCCCGTTTTGATAGATTTACCAAAGATTGTTGCTGGGCACACACAGTTCCTCTGCTTCCCTCTCAGTATCCAAAGGGGATATGTTATCTGGACCCCCCGCCTTTGAGGTATCTAGTTTCCCCCTTTGTTTCTCCCCCCTCTTTTTTGGTTATGTGTTTGTGTTCAGCACCTGCTGGGCACCCCACTTCTACGGTTTGCTGGAAGCATTTCCCTGTCTTTTGTAATACTTCTCTTAATCTTGTGTTTAATTCATCCATACTTCCCGGATTTTGTCCCGCTCCCCCCCTTTCCTCCCGCCCCGATTACCTGGTCAAAGACTGTTGTTTTTTCCCAATGTGACTGTATAACAATTTTTTTTTCAGGTTTTGGGTTTTGATGTCGTTCTCCCCTGTTTCCTCTGGGGCCTCTCTCTCCCTTTTCCCAGCATATTCGTTTCTGGTTCTTCTGCTCAACTCCTTGTTTTTGGGGTCCTTTTCCTTCTATACCTTTTCCCTGCTCCCAACACACTTGGGTTTTGGGCCCCTTTACCCCCTCCCGTTAAGCCATGGGCTCATTCTGGTCTTCCCTTTTCTGTTACCCCTTTTGGGATGAACTTTTCCTCTTCCTCCCTTTTTTGTTCACTAGTTCCATCATTTCATTTCTGTCTTTCCCCAGTTCCCCCACTTCCCTTTGGGAAACTTTATTCCCTTTTTGTCCCATTTTTTTAATTCCCTTCTGTTGTTCCCCCGGGTGTTGCATTCTCCATTTGTAACTCTACAAGGTACTCAAAACTCAGGACATCATGATCACTAGCGCCCAAGGGGGCCTTCGTGTGTGATATCCCTATTCCCCCGGGTATTCAAGGTGAATAAGGATCCCGGGCCCCGCTGCAACTCCCCTCTCTCTCTCTCTCTGGTTGTATCCCATGAAGTTCTCTAATACAGTCTCAACATCTTAGCCCTCCATGTTTCTGGTCTCCCCTGTGGCTCTATGGTTTTTCCCAGTCAATCTCTTTATGATTGAAATCCCCCATTATGAGTAATTTTGTCCTACCCATATGAGCCCTGTTGGGCCTCTTGTTTTCACAATTTACATAAACGACATAGATGGGGGAATAAATAGTGACATAAGCAAATTTGCTGATGACACCAAAATGGGGCCGCCCAATTCATTCTAATGAGGACATTAGAGCACTCCAGGATGATTTGAATAGTTTGGGATGCAGTGGTCGGAGAAGTGGGAGATGCAGTTTAATGTAGACAAATGCAAAGTTCTAAATGTTGGACAGGAAAATAACCATGCCACATATAAACTGAATAATGTAGATCTTAATACTACTGATTATGAAAAGGATTTAGGAGTTCTGGTTAGCAGTAATCTGAAACCAAGACAACAGTGCATAAGTGTTCCCCAATAAAGCTAACAGAATCCTTGGCTTCATATCAAGAAGTATAAATAATAGAAGTCCTTAGGGTAGGCCTCATCTAGATTATGCTGACAGTTCTGGTCACCGTATTACAGAATGGATATAAAATGCACTGGAAAACGTACAGAGGAGGATGACAAAGTTGATCCCATGTATCAGAAATCTTCCCTATGAGGATAGACTGAGGGCCCTGAATCTGCACTCTCTAGAAAGGTGTAGAATTAGGGGGCATATGATTGAGGTGTATAAATGGAAAACAGGAATAAATGGGGGATGTAAATAGCATGCTGAAAATATCCAGCCAAGACAGGACTCGCAGCAATGGTTTCAAGTTGGAAAACTTCAGATTCAGGAGGATATAGGAAAGCACTGGTTTGGTAATAGAGTTGTGGATGGTGGAACAACCCCAGTACCGTCATAGAAGCTAAGACGTTGTGTAGTTTTAAAATAGGTTAGATAATTATATTGGGTGTGGGTGGGTGTGAGTTGGACGTGACTAGCTTGTGCTTGTCAGGTGGAAGTGACCTGACTAGGTGGGTCATTGGTCTAAGCCGGGGGGTGACATGGACCTGCCTCGCATGGGTCAGTAGGCCCTGCATGTTCCTTCTTTCTTATGTTCTTTAGCTATGTTCTCATCCTGGAACGTCTTCGCCTGATCATTCCATTACCTCTGTCTAGTGTTTATTAGTCATTCCACGAGGTAGTAAAGCCCTTCACTTTATATCGCCAGCTTGCTCCTCTAATATGCTAACCAGTCTCTGGTAGAAGACAATGTCAAACATTATCTTACCATCCAAGAAGGTGCAGTCGACTCAACTTTATGTTTCTTCAGTGACCTCCTTTAATCTCTTATAAAGTTATTATAGGTTTATAAGGTTGAAAATACCTCCCCAAATTCTTGCTGGTTTTTCTGCAAAATCTTCCTTTCCTCTAGATACTCACCCAACTTCTTCATGATCATTTGTGTAATATTTTTTACCATTTGCATGTAATTCAATAGCCCATTTTGGTCCCTCAGCTTGTACAGTAAGCTCAAATTTACAGTTTTTTTGTCTGGTAGTTGTCCCTCTCTGGTTAACGAGTCTCCTCCTTCATTCACTGCCCATGTTGATATGTTTTTATATGTTGATATGTTATTATATCCAACTGTTTCACAAGCTTCGTTTCTTACTTCACTGATACGTGAATACTGTCAAGTTTCTTCTGGTTAGTCCGTCACATCTGATTTCTGGCGCCATCCCAACCCTCACAATGAATATCCCATCAAATCTTCTGCTCACTTCCTCACATACTTCTCTGTAGTCTTCTGGAGTGCTTCACTCCCATTAGTCTTCACTCTTGCTCTTACATATGGTTATCTACCTTGTTATAAAGATAATTCATTTCCGATTTGGCGTATGACCTGTCATGCTGGAATCGCTGCTGCTTCCATCATATCCTTGCAGAGTCACTATAGTTCTTCTCTTTATATCCCTGTTAAGTATTTTTGGATTGTGTGTTATGAAAAGCGTCTTATGGGACTGTCTCTGTTCTCTCACACCTCTATGTTTATGTACTACAATTATTTTGTTACAAAACATTAATGCTCTTTTGCTTTTCTTTGTGTGTGAATATTTATCTGTAAGATCAACGCTTTTATTAAAGACTTGCTTTTTTTTTTTTATGATATTTGTTGCCCTCTGAAGGGTTTAGTGCATTTTCAAGAAAAAAAAGTGTCATCTTCCATTTACCCAAATAACCAACACTTAAGAAATGAACCTCAGGCCGACGTTACGGTCTGTCTTGGATCACTGTCAAGTCACAATGAACGAATTGACAATGGTCCAGCATTGACCGAAACGTTGTTAAAAATTTCCTCAACCCCCACCCTCCCCCAACTGTCTGCTCCATGTTACCTGCCAGCAGTTATCAACATAAAAATAAACTAAGTAGAAAGTCAATAAAATTTAATTTCCTTCAGGAGTACACTGAATGTTTTATCCCAAAAGGGTGTAATAGATTGTTTTTTTATGATTCCACCAGAGACAAAAAGAGGATAAACGTACCAAAGGGAAAACTAGAGGTTCTCCCGGAGCTGTTTGAATATTTTCTTCTCCCACCACCCCTATATATGTTCTATGAATGCTTTATTAATAGACAGAATACATTGACAGAAAACACAAACATGAACATGAATACATTGGTACAATATATCAAAGATTATGAACCTCCTCCAGCTCCTCCGGGAAACCGGGCGCGAGCCCAGTATGCAGCATTCATTTCCCCCCTGGATGGCCACCCTGAGGCGCTGGAACATGAAAAGAGGCTGCCTTGGGTCCTGGTGGTGTCGATGAGTCTGGAACCCAGTTCTTTAGGAAACGTGTTGCATTTTTTCCCCATGCTCCCAAGGTCTCTGATCCCACTTGGACAAATTGATCTGTTGGCTTATGTCCCTGCTTGCCAATCTTGTACTCCTCACTGTGGTCAGCAGCTCCTCCCTGTCGACACTGTGATGGATGTAGGTGTCACACAGGTATAGTCCCATGCTAAGAGCTTGCCATTCTTCCAAAGGGTAGATGGTGATCCCGTCGGGCGATTTGCTGGGTTGTGGATATTGTTGGCTGCTAGTGATCGGGGCTCTCTCTCTGCTGGGCATCCAGCTGAAGTAAGGGTTCTCTTTATGATGTCGTTGACTGCAGCCAACATACAGTGGTGTGTGTGCCTCTGAGTTATTGATTCAATACCACTCATTCGTGGTTACAATAATATAAAATACTGCTCGTGGAGGATAGTACACCAAACGGGGGGTAGAATGAAATTAGCTCTGAGGCACCCCCACTATAGAATGTTCTCGGATCACGGTACAACACCTAGCTCTGCTGGGTGTGTGATTCTTGTAGGATTGCGTGGTCCTGTGGGTTAGAGCGTCATGGGGATTTTCGCTCACCATGGGCGGGCCAAAACGACATGGGTTTGAATCAATACCACTTGGTCGTGGTTACAAAAAAATATATATATATATATATATATATATATATATATATATATATATATATATATATATATATATATATATCCCAGTGAGCACTAAAGCTATGCAACATACAGCGATGTGGAATGAGATTTAATGAGATTTGATCGTATATAGATATATTGTAATCCTGTTTAGCTGCTCTGATATTTTGTTTGAATGGTGACCATCAGTCATCCAAAGGAAATGGTAAACAGATGACTGAAATAGCAATATATATGTTTTCTTTTCGAAGTTGGAAAGACCTGCTGATGGTTCATGAGTAGGTTCACATTCTTTCTGAAGAGTTGAGATCTGTTCCCCGTGTTGTATACTAAGCCGAAGATAATGTCTAACCTGCAACGTTGTGAAGGTACTTTGGGATGTCACTGCCCCTTTCTGAAGGTACTTGAAGGGACCCCGTCACTGGCTGTGTATAGTATGGCCTGGTCGTAATAGGTTTCAAAGTGGAACAAATAAACTCAGCAATAGTATATAACTTGTATTTCCTTCACCAATTATAATTTGTCAGATATATACAAGTATGTACACTTTGTACAAAGGTTGAATAGTAAGTGTACCACACGGTGACAGATGGCAAAAGTAGAAGCCAGGAGAGTGCACCGTATCAACCAGCAGCTCAGACAAGTCTGTCAATGCTTACCACAAAATGAACCACATTGCTTCAGTTTTGGCGGGCTTGTCTGTGATTGGCCAATGAACGACGGGGACCCTATTGATCGTTAAACCCTTTGCACCAGGTTCGCTGGTTGGAGGCAGCCTTTTGGGAGTGTGTACATACGCTGAATAAATTGTAACATATTCTTAGTATGGTACTGTGTTCTGGAGGTACTTGAAGGGACGTCACTGGCCACGTTCAGACGGTCCTGCCTTCCGTGGCGGCCTGGGACGTTCGAAAAGTACTGTCTGCCGTGGCGCCCCTGGTTATGTTCAGGCAGTCTTACCAGCCGTGGCGACCCTGGCCACATTCAGGCAGTCCTGCCTGTCGTGGCGCCCTGGCCACGTTCAGGCAGGTGAGCCAACAAGACGCATATTCAATATGCGGGATTCGCGCCAACTTAGATTACATCATCCTAACTTAGTTACTCGTCTTAAAAAGTCCCGGAAAAGTTACCGTCCCGTTTATTGAACAGTTTAACCATCGCCTTCCTGCACCCCTCTCTCTCCCTCTCCCTCCCACTCTGACTCACTCCTTCCCTCTCCACTCTCAGGAGTTTAAATTGCTTCCATCCGTCACGATCGCCTCTAAATGGTTCAAAGTTCAGTCTTTTAAAAAAACGGGTAATGACCATAATTTTCGTTCACATCATTGGTGATGAGTAGAATAATGGCTGGTACTGACGGTAGTTACTAATACACCAAGGAAAAACCCCGTGGCACCAGGGTGTTTACTGTGTCTTTTGTGTATATCTCTGAGGGTGTGTCTCTCTGTGTATATATCTGAATTATATCAATAAAATACCTCTCAGTGTATATACACCAGTTTATGAATTTTATTTTAGGTATTAAGAATCATTGGTGAAGAGGCGACATGGCCTTAATGATCTCTCGTGTAGTCGACACCTTCAAACCCATTTAACCAAAAACATCGTAGTTCAGTGTCAGCCCACTTGGCTCCCAAAAGAAACGACCCCGAAATCCTGGGAAGGGCACAGATTAATGGTCAGGTTTCCTAATACCTGCCGCCCTTCTTCACCAGAGCCTTTTTCACCTGCAACGACTGCTAGTGGCATGCTAGGTGGGGGGGGGCCCCCGTGGCCCTCCTGTCCCCCGGGTTACGCAAAACCCGGGCCTGGCCCACGGTTCCGATAACACGGTCCCGGCCACACGGTTCACGTAGTAACACGGTCCTGGCGACCGGGTTTACGCAGTAACACGGGCCATGGGGGGGCCCCCGGGCCACGGGGTGACACGGTCCACGGGGTGACACGGGCCACGGGGGGGACACGGTCCACGGGGCGGCATAGTCCACTGGGCGGCACAGTTTTCCAATGGGCAACGTTATGAAAACAGGAGGAAAAATAGTTAGAACAGTATACTACAAACTCTAATCAAACAACAGAGCGGAAAAGTATGTCAAAGACTTAGGAGAGTTAATGTTGGGAAAATTTTCACCTTGAAGGGTCACAAAGTGTCACTATCACATCTGAGAGGAAAATGATATAATGGATAATGAGAACCTTCAAAACATGGATGCCAACCCTGATGATTCTTTTTAAATTACTTGTTCTCTCTAGGCTGGAATGCTGTTGTAAATAACATCTTCATTCAAGGCAGGTGAAATCGCAGATCTAGAAAATACAGAGAACCTTTACTGGGCAAAAAGTTAGGTCAAACACCTTAACTACTAACACTTGGAAGCACTTGACTTTTCTCACTGGAGGGCGGCAG
>WNWK01051281.1:0-12534 GCA_009830355.1 Cherax destructor
ATGAGTGTAAGTAGGTAAGTACGTAAGAAGGTAGGCACGTAGGAGGGTAAGTAGGTAAGTATGTACATAAGATGGTAGGTAGGTAAGTAGGTTGGAAAGTGCGTAAGTTGGTTGGCAGGTAAGTAGGTAGGTATGTAAGTAGATAAGTGAATAGGTATGTAGGTAGGTAAGTAGGTAGATATCTAGGGAGGTATGTTCATATTTATATAGTTAAGTAAATAGTACATATTAAGGTAAGCAAGTAGGTAGGTAAGCGTATGTAATTAGGTAGGAAGGTAAGTAGGGAGGTAAAAAGTAGGTAAGAAAGTACGTAAGTAGGCCAGTATTATTATTATTAATCAACAGTGCCGGCAGTGACAGACAGTAACGGTATCAGGAGGGCAGTTACCCCCTTAAATCACAGAAAATGGAAATTGACATTTACCAGAGAAAACGGATTTTTATGGGTAAACGCTCATTTTAACTTATTATTATTATTGATTTCTTCGGATTTTTAGCCCCGGAGGGTTAGAGACCCAGGATAACCCAAGAAAGTCAGTGCGTCATCGAGGACTGTCTGTCTTATTTCCATTGGGGTCCTTAATCTTGTCCCCCAGGATGCGACCCACACCAGTCGATTAACAACCCAGGTACCTATTTGCTGGTAGGTGAACATGACAATAGGTGTAAGGAAACACGTCGAAATGTTTCCACCCGCCAGGAATCGAACCAGGGCCCTCCGTGTGTGAAGCGAGAGCTCTAGCCACCAGACCAGGTATACACAAATACATTTACATAGATTATCATACATAGCAGCATATGTGTGGAAAATATTGGTATTTTCCGAAAGTTGTAATTGATAAACTTTCCAATATGAATAAATATCTTTAATGTGCTGTTGGTAGCTTAAGGTTTATGTGAGTATGAATACAGAATCAGCGTACTAGCGGGGCAGGACGCGATTCAAGGGGCTAGGCAGAGAGGCAGAGAGGGGATGAGTCAACAGAAAACTGGCCTACCCACCAGATTTCAGGCGGTGATGGCCTGTGGAATTTGGCGAATACGCCGGCCAGAGCGGACTTAATTACTTCACTTCGTAATATGGAGTGATATCAACGTGTGCGACGTGTATAAAGTGGGACAATCGGTCCAGGAAGCCCAGTAATAGGGTAATAATTGTCAAATAGTGAGTGGGGTTGGCGAGAGGCGCCAGGGTAAGCCTAATTTAAACTCCAGTGATGCGACCATAGACAGGATACAGTCGTAAACCCTGATTCTGGGTGGTTTTCGTATTAGAAGAGACTGGAATATGCTCAATGAATATTGTGAAATGGTGAATATAGTGAAACAGAGTTGTAAATAATCAGGGAGTGATTGTACAGGGCGGGTCTTGCGTGGGTACGCCATACCCCGACCACCATATTTGATATGGAGAAGATGAACTAAGTTATCTCAACTCATCGACTCGAAATATAAGTATCGAGACGGTGAAGGTGTACAAACTAGTGGGGCATTAAGCCAGGATATACATAGTGTGTAAAGTTGTAGTATAAACAGTAATAAGGTCGGAATAGTGAGAGGATATGAATCGCTACCCCGACCAACCACATGTTAAATAACGCCCGGTCTCGTGGGCGTATCGAAGTCAAGGAAATTAATCTTCCTTGACTCGACGGGACAACCCATATCAAGATCTTGACGGACGAATTAGATCGACCGTGAAGATCACGAGATCTATCGAAACCCATCGACAAGGATGCAGCCGCCCCACCGTAAGTACAAGTTTATCCACGTACTAGCTGGCCAGTAGGTATGTTGATATATTGTTTGTCTGCGGTGGGAATAAAGAAGATCTCCAGTGAACACCCAAGACGCAGATAAGGGGTGAGTGAACATTAATTACCTGTATTCTCTCCTCCTGCTCCTCAATCATTCCAATATTCATATTTCTAAACTATACAGTCCACAAAACTTATTGTATCGTACGTATTAGTGCGAGCCTATTTAATTTATTTACACTGGTCCAGAGTGCAGTGGGGTGAGTGAGAACATCGAAGGAACCCCTCAGGTGCGACCAGGAGGGGGTAGATTTCTCACACACCTTGCGGGAATGGCTGCAGTAAAATTATACTAGTCGGTCATCTCCCCGGGAGATTGTTTGTTGCAAGTGGCGGTGTCCCAGATAGACAATCTCCCACAATTCCCCACAGCGCACGTTGGTCCGTCCTGAACCGGATGTGATTAGTGAATTAATCATTATTTAATTAATTATTTAATAAATAAGTGACTGATTGTAGGAAGTGAGTATAGAGTACACAGAGTTAATTAATTGTGTGGTGGACAGTAATTAGTCCAATTAATTGCTAGCCCAGGCGTGGCTACGATTTGTGCAAGAGTAAGGTGTGAAAATCACCTTTATAAACATCAGTGGTTATTAATTCTACAACCATGACTGAACCTGACGGAGTTCCCACGCTGGGTAGCAAAACCATGGATATTAAAGGCAAGAAAGCGTCGTTGCAAGCTCGCAAGGGGCATGTGACAAAGGCGCACAATACGTGTTTGAACTTAGTGAACGAGCCGTCGACGAGTGCTATTGACTTAGAAACAAATTTCGAGTTACTAGAACTTAGGTACGCGTCGTACGTGCAGTGGTTCAAAGTCTATGAAATTGAGTTACTGGAGGACTGTGCGAGGATCAGAAGTACTGTTACAACAATATTGTGACTTGGAAGAAGTCATTTGTGCTTGCAAAGTTAAGGTACTGGATAGGTTAAAGAGTATGAGTGACGTGGTGGGCCAGCCTCCCGCGTAAATAAAATGTCCCTCCCCAGACTCCCAGAAGTACAGTTGTTGTCATTCCAGCCGGGAGACAGCTGGGAGGAATTTTGGTCCATTTTCAAGGCAATGGTACATGATCGGAAGGATCTGGAAGGTGTTGCTAGTTGATTTATTTAAAGAGACAATTGAGGGAGATGCTCTTATTCTCATTCAGGCTTTCCCAATGTAAACAACTCTTATGAGAAGCTGTTCGTCTGCTAGAGAGTACTTATGGTAATTCGGAACAGCATACATTTGATTTAATAACTGCAGTGGTTAATTTGAAACCGCCAGATCACAACTATAAAGGGTTGCAACAATTTCGGATCAAACTAGAGAGCACTCTCAAGATTTTGAGTTATAAACATAATTTGGAGAATGCAAGTTGGTTCGTGTGTCCGGTGATACGAGCTAAATTAAACCATAAGACGATAGAGTGGTTATCTAACAAGTACCACAAGGCTTACTTCGGGATGGAGGAGATAAGGACGGGTTTGCAAGAATTAATTGTTCAGTTGCAAACTAGCCAGCCCACTACCTTTAAGAATACAGGTCACAACGACGGTGAGTCCTCAGTTAAGTTCCACAAGGGAAAAATTATCCCAATGGTAATAGTTACAACCCATCCAATAAAAGGGGTTATGTTGGACATATCAAGTGACAGGGACCAGTAATAGTGGTTCGTCACAACAAGAAAGGAAGAATAAACACCCCAATAAGGGTAACCCGGGGTTTCGAAAAGCCTGTCCGAGCTTGGATGAAGAGAGTTGGATGAGCTGGACGGTGTATTCGATGTCTTGGTAATCATAATGTGAGGATTGCCAGACCAAACTGAATACTTGTCACCAATGCAATAATGGCAGGCACCACATAGTGATGTGTAGAGCGGTGTAATCCTAGTAATGGTAAGGATAATCACCCCGACACTACAGTGGCGCACGTAAAACTTGCAGCTAACGTTCGTAATGGTTTAGCTGAAGTAGCACTACCTGTGTTGGACATGACAGTTAAAGATAAATGGCGTAAATCAAGACCATAACAGCGTTGTTAGATCAGGGATCACAACGTACTTTCATAAAGCGCAGTTGCCTTAATGGGATGAAAGTACGAAGGGGATCCTACTACATTAAAATTATCGGGTTTTCTCTCAGATAAAAGGGCCCAGTCGTATGACACGGTTTATATAAACGTCGGTCTGGGCATAGAGAAGACCCAAGTTAATGCAGTAGTCGTGGATAGACTACCGGAGAAGATTTCCACTGTGGGTCTTAATGCTGCCATGCAGAGGTTCTCCCATAATAAGGTGAACCTGGCACACTCAGTGGTCAATAATGACTGTTTACCTGGAGTTTACCTGTGGGGCCAATAGGAGTATTAATAGGCAGCGATTATTATGCAGCCTTTGTGAAGGGTATGAGGAAGAGGTGCGGAGTCACTCTTCTCAACACGGGTGCAGGCCATGTCCTTTATGGCCGGCTTCCGCCGCCCCAGAGTACATATTCTTCTATAGAGGATGCTGTTGAGCCAGTACATAAGTTGTGAGAAGTGGACAGTATCGGGATTAATGTAAATGAAGAAAGTACAGATAATTCCTTCACTCAGGAACAATACCTGAAGGATGTGAAATTTGAGTCTGGACAATACTGGGTGCGACTCCCATGGAAGCTAAACCATCCGGAACTACCTACTAATTACCGGATGGCGTATGGTCAGTTAAAGGCCCAGCTCCACGAATTGAGTAAGACACCAGAATTGTTGACTGCTTATAATACAATAATTAATGAACAGTTAAATAATCAGTTCATAAGAAGGTACTCCTGAGCAAGCCAAGATTCATGGCCACTACTTACCTCATCACGGAGTGAAGAAGGATTCGAAAACCACTACTTTGAGGATCGTGTTTAATTGTAGTGCCAGGGGTAATAAAAATGTTCCTAGTTTGAATGATTGTTTGATGACAGGTCCGTCGCTGACGGAGAAATTGGGAGATGTGTTATTGAATTTCAGAGTTAATGATTATGCCTTTACAGCAGACATAAGTAAAGCTTTCCTGAGAGTGGGATTGCAAGAAACAGATCGGGATTACACAAGATTTCTGTGGCCAGAGGATCCTAGCAATCCACTTAGTCTGCTGAAAACATTCAGATTCAGAAGTGTCTTATTTGGGGCTACTTCTAGCGAGTTTTCGATCCATCTGGAGGGATGTTCATCTGTGCTGAGGAAGTTTGGAGGGCTTCTGTGCAGGGTTTGAATTTGATATGCTCAGGCAAGCCCATTCAAACCCTGCACAGAAGCCCTCAAACTTTCCTCAGCACTGGTGAACATCCCTCCAGATGGATCGAAAAACTGGAACCGACCTCCGCATGAATCAGATACATGATCTGTGGCAAGTAAGGCAACAGCGGCACTTCTCAGCTCCATGGAATATTACCCCATTCCAAACTACCATCCCTCCATTTCCCCCAAACTACTTCTTAAATCACAACCAAAGATTCCCTGTGAAGCCAAACATGATGACTTAAGCTGTATTGATAATTTAGCCAAACAGCACACTCTCTCACAAATTATTTACGTTGATGTTTCTGTTCACCAATCCACTGGTGCAGCTGGTAGTGCTGCTGTTGTCATACAGAGTGATGGCTCTCTTAAAAAATTGGAGCACGCATCAATAACTGGGCCTCTACCCTTCAGACAGAACTGTTTGCCATACTCCTTGCACTCAAATGCGTCCATGTATCTAAGGTTGACTCTCTAATTGAACTGATTCTCTGTCATCCATAAATGCTCTCAACTCATCAAGTATAACTTGTAAGCATGCTTGTGTCAGAAGCCAGGCACAGGTATGGTAGGATTGTGGATAGTAGAGTCAGAGTGCACATGCTGTGGATTCCATCTCACATTGGTCTTCAGATGCATGATAGAACTGATAAATTGGCTAAGTTTTATGCTTTCAAAGAGGGGATAGATTACAATCTTGGCTTGTCAGTTAGCAGTTTGAGAACAATAATACAAAAGAACTTCAAATGAATTTTTTGACTTTAGACCGCTTTAGCTGACTTGGAGATAGGACAGGTACTCTCTGATTCTCCCCGTCATTGTTGTGGTTTAGTTAAGAGCGTGTCACTAATTTGTACTTTAATTTAGCCCACCACAGCACAATACGGTATTAGGTGAGAATAAGTGATTTCCAAAGCTCCTCAACAAGCTTGACGACTTTCTTTACTTATATTGACTTGACTCAATTAAATGTACACTGTTAGCCCTCAAACCCAACTAAAATGTATATTGTTGTTATGAAAGCTTAACCTAGCAACTCCTGTACACAATAGTAAATAGTTACAGGGCTTAAAGCTAGCAAATCACAATTTAAATGAATCAAATATAATAAATTCACACAATAAAATATGTAGTCTTTGCAAATAATTCACTTGGTTAACACAAAATAAATTCAGTAAATCAAGTTATAAACAGTAAATAAATAATATTGTGTAATTACTTTGTTAACTGAGCCTAGATTGTTTAATTATTGTAGTTAGTTGAGGAAGGTAACTCCTAGCCTAACTTTATAACTGTTGAAATTAGTGTGCAACTAGCCTGAATCTAGCTTGCAGAGGTAAATGATAGCTAGGTTAAATCTGACCTAGCTGTTATAACTATTATGAATATTGCAGAGGCCTACCCCAACTGTGGCTGCCTTGCAATTCACTGTAAGTAATTAAATATACAAGTTTCCTAACCTGGCTTACTTGTAATCACTGTAACTAATAAACTCACAAGCTTAACTAGCCTACTTGGCCTGCCTGTAGATTACTGTAAATAATAAACTTCTGATTAGTTAAGCTTAACCTAGCCTGAGTAAGTCTTTGGGCCTAGGTGTGATAACAACTTAGCTTCGAAAATGACTGGTACATTAACTGTGGCCTAGCTTAACCTAGCAATTCCACATCTCGGTTATCGAAGGACCATATAGAAACTTGTTTTGGGACTGCCTCCTTGTAAGCTGCACTTAGAGCAAGCACTGTTGACACCGACACTCTGAGACACTTCTCTCAGACTTACAAGTGGCTATGGGACAAATTTCTAGCTAACTGCAGCCGAAAGAATTCCCACTGCATGCATGAATATAAGAAGGTTTAACTTACTTGAGTAGAAATTGTGGTTCCTGGACATCCTTATCTATAACCCCTCCTAACACCATGTGCAGTGGAGAACTTTAATCTGCAAGTGGAGTGGTAATTGGTATGGTAATTTACAAATAAAATAGATACGATACAAATAGACGGATCACCACTTCAGGGAACCTATTAGTAGAATATACAGTAAAGCAACCAACAAAATCAATCATGAAACCCTGTGTAATATGCAACCAAACAAGCAAACGTTCCTCTGCATGGATTACATGCATCTTTTGTTAAATGCTGCCGCCCCTTGTGTAGACATTCAAGACTCTACCACCCGAGATATTAAACAAGGGAAGTGTTTTTGGGTATGTCCAAATGAGACCGAACTGTGGAATAAAACCACATCGATATTAAAAGATGACAACACCAAATCGGACTTCATAAAAAACATGACAGCTTTCTATAACAGTTGGGTCAGTAAAAAATCAGGGCCAGATGATGCTACCGCCCCTGGTACAGATGTTGAAATGATACCCAATATATTTAAGAATGGGAAATAAATGATGGTGACCTGAAGAGGGACAGTAGCTCTAGTGAAATAAATGATGGGAAACAGGTGTAGACAAGGACACACACAAAACAGGGGTACAAACTAGCAATACCACGGTAGATAGTAAACAAGGGGATGCCCAGGAAATAATGAAGATAAATTACCAGAAACAGTTGAAGGCTCCATTGTAAGCAATAGTAACGAAGACAGACATGAGACAGGAACACACCCACCAATGGGGAACACAGTCACTAAAAACCAGGGCAACGGAAACCAGGCCTATGTGAATATTATGCACTTGAGTATCTGCAGGCATGGAAAATCTGGGAAATCAGATGGGACATGTAATTATGATCACCCCAGAAAATGCCGTTCCCATTTGAAAACAGGCAAATGCAACCTCCGTCTGTAAGTTTTTCCACCCTGAAATGTGCCAAACATCAATTCAGGAAAGACAGTGCTATAACTTATATTGCCAGGCATACCACCTAAAGGGTACGAGGCGACATAGAACATCCAGACCATGGCAAAATCAGGGGGTAGCCACAGCCACTCCGGAGAGAGGGTTTTTAGTGCCAGGAAGGAAAAAAAGCTGGCAGGAAATGACAGAAATTGTACACCAACTGCAATCATTTCTGGAGTGGAATCACAGTCAGTGGCCTCACTCCCATTACAACAGATATTAGAGCCAGGAAAAAAGACCCCCCATACCACCAATACCACCAATCCAACTACATTCATCTTTGCTAATATACAAGGTCTAAAGCCAGCAACAAAACAACAAGGTACCTACATTAGTGGACTGCTTACAGAGTCAAATGCTATGTTTGCGGCTTTCACAGAGACCACATAAGAGATCACTTGGACAATGAAATATGGATCCCGGGCTACAACCTATTAAGGTGTGACAGAGTGAATAGGCAAAAGGGGGGTTGGCCTGTATATCACAGAGTCACTTATATGTTCAGAACTACTAAATGCCTCAAATGATGTAGTTGAAGTATTAGCAATAAAGGTCGAGAATCAAAACAAGCCCCCGGATGCAACGTCCCAACAATTCCAGGAACAGCTTCTGAAAATTGACCACTGTCTGGAAAATCTTCCAGCTCCTGCCCCCAACATCTTGCTACTGGGATTTCAACCTCAGGCACCTAAAATGGAGGAACATTGCAAACAATGTGGTAGCAGAGATAACACCAGGAGGCAGCTCAGATGAAAATTACACATGCATGAACTTTTAAATCTCTGCACCAAGTTCACCTTAAACCAGCAAATAGTAGAGCCCACAAAATTAGAGAATACAGCTGGACTCATCTTCACCAACAATGATGATCTGATACGAAATGTCATCATATCAAAAACAATATACTCAGATCACAACATAATGAGGTCCAGAAAAGCATGCGGGAGCTCAGATCAACAAATGTGATCAGCCGTGAGGAGCTTTCTCCAAATTCAACTTCAATAACAAAAACATAAGGTGGGACAAGTAAACCAAGTCCTAAATGATATAAACTTGGAAGAGTTGCCTAAGCATCACGGATCCCAACCTATGTCTGTACTCAAATTAACTCTGTGGTACTTGAGGTTTGCTCAAGGCAAATTCCTTAAGGAAAAAGGGAGAAGATGCAAACTGGAAAGAGGACGCTCCCTATAAGGCGAAGGCACAGAATAGCAGACGGCTACAGGAGACCAATATCTCTGAAATACGTAGGAGTCACTAGTCAGAGAAATAGCAAACATCAATTAAAACTAAAGGAATCTTATAGGAATCAAGAGACACGGGAAGAACTAAGAGCCATAAATGAAATTGAAAGAAACCTAAGTATTTCTTTTCCTATGCAAAATCAAAGTCGAGAACAACAACCAGTATTGGGCCCTACTTAAACCGGATGGGTCCTACACAGATGACAGCAAGGAAATGAGTGAGTTGCAAATCCCAGTATGACTCAGTATTTAGCGAGCCCACTAACCAGACTGAAAATCGAAAACCTAAATGATTTTTCATGAGAGTGCCACAGAACTTGACAGAGCATGGCTTTCTGACATCATCACTACGCCTAATGACTTTGTAAAGGCAATAAATGACATGCCCATGCACTCCGCTCCAGGCCCAGACTCATGGAACTCCGTGTTCATCAAGAACTGCAAGCCCCTATCACATGCTTTTAACATCCTATGGAGAGGGAGCATGGACACTGGGATCGTCCAGCTACTAAAAACAACAGACATAGCCCGCTCCACAAAGGGCAGTAAAGCAATAGCAAAGACCTAAGACCAATTGCGCTAACGTCCCATATCATAAAAATCTTTGAAAGGGTTCTAAGAAGCAAGATCGCCACCCATCTTGATACCCATCAATTGCACAACCCAGGACAGCATGGGTTTAGAGCAGGCCGCTCCTGTCTGTCCCAACTACTGGACCACTACGACAAGGTCCTGGATGCTCTAGAAGATAAGCAGAATGCAGATGTTATATACACAGATTTTGCAAAAGCCTTTGACAAGTGTGACCATGGTGTAATAGCACACAAAATGCGTGATAAAGGAATAACAGGAAAAGTTGGTAGATGGATTTATAATTTCCTAACACGTAGAACACAAAGAGTAGTAGTCAACAGAGTAAAGTCTGAGGCAGCTACTGTGAAAAGCTCTGTTCCACAAGGCACAGTACTTGCTCCCATCCTATTCCTCATCCTCATATCAGACATTGACAGGGATATAAGCCACAGTGCTGTGTCTTCCTTTGCAGATGACACCCGAATCTGTATGACAGTGTCCACCGTTGAAGACATTGCAAGACTCCAAGCAGACATAAACCAAATCTTTAAATGGGCTGCAGAAAGCAATATGAAGTTCAATGATGAGAAATTTCAATTACTCAGATACGGAAAACGTGAAGAAATAAAAATTTCATCGGAGTACAAAACTAATTCCAACCACACAATAGAGCGAAAAACTAATGTCAAAGACCTGGGAGTGATCATGTCAGAGGATCTCACCTTCAAGGACCATAACAATGTCGCAATTGCATCTGCTCGAAAAATGACAGGATGGATAATGAGAACCTTCAAAACCAGGGATGCCAAGCCCATGTGACACTTTACCAGATCGCTTGTTCTATCTAGGCTGGAATATTGCTGCACACTAACTGCACCTTTCAAGGCGGGTGAAATTGCTGACCTTGAAAATGTGCAGAGAACCTTCACCGCACGCATAAGTGCGATAAACCACCTCAACTACTGGGAATGCTTGAAGTTCCTAAACCTGTACTCTCTAGAACGCAGGCGGGAGATACATTATTATATACACATGGAAAATTCTCGAGGGCTTAGTACCAAACTTGCACACAAAAATCACTCCGTACGAAAGCAAAAGACTCGGCAGGTGATGTAACATTCCCCCAATGAAGAGCAGGGGTGCCACTAGCACGTTGAGGCGACAACACAATAAGTGTGAGGGCCCAAGATTGTTCAACTGCCTCCCAGCATACATCAGGATTACCAACAAGCCCCTGGCTGTCTTCAAGCAGGCACTGGACAGGCACCTCAAGTCCGTACCTGATCAGCCGGGCTGTGGTTGTCGTTGGACTGCGTGCGGCCAGCAGTAACAGTCTGTTTGATCAGGCTCTGGTCCAACAAGAGGCCTGGTCACAGACCGGGCCGCAGGGGCGTTGACCCTGGAATTCTCTCCAGGTAGACTCAGGTAGTGTCCTGCATGCACCTCAGAGTTCCCTGGTTTCTAAGGATATTCCTTAAGCAATATGCAGTAAGTGACACTAGCTTCTAGACTAATACTTAAGGATTGCACAATTATTACCTTATAGTGGGCCTTCGCCCGCTTATAACCCACAGCTCAAATAACCCCACCTTACTCCGAATATGGCCGGCCAGCTATACTACGAGAAATGCAGAGTATTTTATCTTACTGCGGGGACCTGGGCCAGAGCGAGTCCACAGTACGTCGGGAAGCCTCTGTGATTCTTGGTTCCCAGGCAAGTATTTTGAAGACACGTGGGGGACCGAGCTCTTTTGCTCTTAAGTACCCTGTTAACACCAAGTTGTCCAAGTCAAGAAGGAGGACTAGGGCTCTCTCCGCTTAGATTCAAGTGTGGAGCTGCTAGTTCTCGTTAGCTAACATAATCTAATGTTTCTATTTAAGGCTTATATCTACCTATGTTAGGGTGCTAGAGCTACATTATTAATATCTAATGTTGCCTCAATAATCATAATATTAGTTTCTAACTGTACAAACTTGCCTAGGTGTTCCTAGGTGAATAAATCTATCAATTAAAATGTACATAATAGTTACCTCCATCAACTCGAATGTGTGTATGCTTTGGTTGGGTGTGTGGGTTCCTAAACTCCGAGGGCTGATCCGTGGTATGTTTAAGGCTCCTAATAGCTCACTTACCCTGTGCAACTTTGCGTAACTCAAAGATTTCCACAAATTTCTATGTTCCTCATCCCAAATCCACTAAGATCACAGAAAAAAACGCCCATTTTCTAAAAATTCACACAAAAATCACGTTCACCAACACCATATCATGTTTTACCAATATCTAAAAACACTATAACAAGGCAATTACCCAAATTCTATGACCACACAAAATAAATATTAATCATAAGACATATAAAGACAAATTTTTAGACAAAATGCATGAGCATTATACCAAAACCACTAAATCATGTACATTTAAACCATAACATTCTATAATGCAAAACACTACTCAATCAACATTATGAACACTAAATCTGTTTACGAACACTTAAGACATATGATATCTAAAAAAATAATACAACTCACCCACTGTAGGGGAATTAAGAGATTACCTGCTGGGCTTTACCGCCACTTAAAACAAAATAATCTCCCGGGGAGTTGACCGACTAGTATAATTTTACCGCGGAGGCGTGTGAGAAAACTTGACCCACTCCTGGTCGCATCAAGGTGTCCCTTCCATATTCTTACTCTAAATCCACATCTATCCTTGACCAGTTTATTACGAATGAGTAACACCAATAGTTGGTATTGTTAATTTTAGTGGACTGTATGGGTTAATATCTG
>WNWK01051282.1:0-12532 GCA_009830355.1 Cherax destructor
TAGAAACTTAGAATCTTATAAAATCAGGTAATAAGGAGAGTTCAACAAGCCTTTTCCGTTTTTATTAAAACCTTAAATGCTTATCTGAGGTATATAACAAGGTCACTTGAATATCTAATAGTCCGATCTTTGTCAATCACATAAAATTAGAGTATGTATAAGAGCGCTTAATTTAACATTTCCCATAAAAATATAGTATTTACAAGAGCGCTTATAGTAACACTACAATCAGTGTCAATAGACACACAAACACTTTAGAGTCTATATATATACACCCGGTTAACATAGTTCTCTCGAGTATCACTTAGAATATATTATAATACATCACTGAATTTCACAACGAATTCCTACGATGATAATCCGACAGATTCTTAGCAAACAGTTCCTCTAAAGAGTAAGAGCGCTTAATCCAGAATAGCGATGAACAGCTGAGACCTCTTTACCTCTGTCAACAACAGAACACTCCGGTATAACCTCAACTCGGTCAAGAGGGTAGAGAGGGCTGAACTACCTCAACAAGAGCATACCTCGTTAAACCTTAGACAGGCGTTACAAACCTACCTAACACATTACTCCCTATATATACATTATACCCGGGTATAATAATTACAAATTCATAAACCAGATAATATTATAAACTAGTGGAATCTTTAATTAGCTTTTTTAAAGAAACCCTGAGTATAATATTAAGTGGACAATTCCATATAAATTATATATAAATTAACCTCTAAAGACCTTGGGCGTAACACCCCCTCCGAGGACTAAACGTCGCCTTAAAAGATGACTTCACAAAAAGAATGACATAAAACACAAGTCTTTCTTTTGACCAAAGACCTTAACGACAAAATGCTTCTTCAAGAAGCAACTTGAAATTCTTGGGTCACCCAACTTCAGAAGCTTAGACACCAGCGCTTCAGGTAAAAGAAGTGTTTCCAGTAAGAGACCTCTGGTGACCCTTGACAGCAGGGGAAGCCAGGTCAAGACAACAGGAGACATAGCCACTGCAGAAATAAGTTCTGGATACCATAAGGTGGCTTTAGAAAGCATAGCAGAATCGAATAGCTGTAAATAGACAAATACAAAACATTAAAGCGATGCCTTAAAAGAAAATATAAAGTACAAATAAATTCCCTTTCTAACGTCTTTGAATAGAAGCAAAAAAAAAAAAAATATGAAATTACATTTAATGACGTTTCTTTAGGGACGGGACAGTGCATCTGCAATAACATTATCAGCTCCTTTAATATGTTGAATACTTATAGCAAATGGTTGTATCCTAAGGGACCATCTTTGAATTCTAGCATTTTTGGCCTTCATAGTGTTTATAAACGTTAAGGGATTATGATCAGTTCTTACTCTAATTTTATGAGGAGTGATCCCAAGAGTGGTCCCAAGAGTGGTCCCAAGAGTGGTCCCAAGATAGACTTCAAAATGTTCCAAGGCTAAGACCAAAGCTAGTGCCTCTTTTTCAACGGTAGCATACGATAATTGATGGGATTTCAATTTAGCAGAAAAATAACAGACTGGGTGTAAAAGGTCGGAAGAGGAGGAAGGTTGTAGAAGAACAGCGCCCACAGCGTAATCACTGGCGTCGACTTGTAAAGTAAAGGGAGCTTCGAACACAGGGCTCTGTAGGACTGGAGAGGAACCAAGTAGACGCTTTAGACGAGTAAAGGCTAGCTCACTTGCAGTTGTCCATTCAAAGGGAACTTTAGAACTTGTAAGTTCAAAAAGGGGTGCCGCCACTTGTGAAAAATTAGGGCAAAACCGGCAGTAGTAACCAACCATCCCTAGGAACCTTTGCACGCCCTTCTTGTCTTTCGGAACGGGGAAATCCATAATAGCCAGAATCTTAGCGTTGACTGGGGCAACAGTTTCTTGTCCTATATTAAATCCCAAGTATTTTATTCGGGCTTGTCCGAACTCACATTTAGTTAGATTGACAGTAAAATGGTGCTCGTCTAGTTTTTTCAGAAGGGCCTCCAGTCGTATCTTGTGTTGGTGCCAGTCATCACTAAATACTACCAGATCATCAAGGTAGGCTTCGACGCCTTCCAAGTCGAACGTCAGCCTGTTCATAAGCCTCTGGAAGGTAGAAGCCGCGTTGCAGAGTCCGAAGGGCATCACTAGGTAATTAAACAGGCCTCCAGGCACTGTAAAAGAAGAAATATCCTGAGCTCGTGGTGATAAAGGCACCTGATAATAACCACGCAGGAGGTCCAAACGACTGACGTATTTGGCACTGGAGATTTTGTCAATCAGGTCGTCAACCCTAGGAAGGGGAAATCCATCTGGCACCGTTATGGAATTTACTCTACGATAGTCGGTACACATTCTATATGAACCGTCCGACTTAGGTACCAGGACACACGGAGAAGCCCAAGGGCTCTTACTAGGTTCAATCAAACCATGGTCCAGTAGGAAATGTATTTCATCCCTTAGAGCCTTATTCTTAACTGGGCTAACCCGATAAGGTGCTTGTTTGATCGGTGCAGCTCCTTGCACGTCCACATCGTGCATCCCCATAGAACATTGTCGGGGGATATCTCCAAAGAGACTGCTATAAGTGTAGATCAAGTCTCTGATTTCACTTGCTCTTCCCTTGTCTAAATTACTGAAAAATTTATCTAGGTTTCCCAATATTTCCGAGTTCTTTAATCTTATCTCTACTCCCCGGGAACAATCTTCCTTACTGGGGTCGTCTTCCTGAGAGCACACAGCAGCTATAGGGATGACACCTTCATGGTATTTCTTCAGCTGATTTATGTGGTAAGTATGAGTAGACTTCTTTCCCGGTGTTCTCACCACATAATTTACTTTACTGAGTTTCTTCAACACTTCCATAGGACCCTCGTACTTGGGTTGCAAGGTATGCCCCGGCACCGGCTTTAGGGCTAATACCTTGTCTCCCACGTTCAAAGAACGTTCAACAGCGGACTTGTCATAACGTTGTTTCATTTGATTTTGAGCTCGTCTCAGGTTATCGGCAGCCAATTGCCGAGTAAATGACAAGTGTTGCTGCATTGCTGAGGGAGACAGACATAAAGGAGGTTCCGTTCGTCCCGACCACACGTCCTTTAACATTGCTAACGGCCCTCTGACTGCATGACTATAAATAAGCTCAAAGGGGCTATATCCCAGGCTTTCCTGTTCACTCTCTCGTAGGGCAAGGAGGAGGAATGGAAGGCCTTCGTCCCAGTCCTTTGAGAACTGCTCGCAATAGGCCCTCATCATGACCTTGAGTGTTTGGTGGAACCTCTCCAAGGCTCCCTGGGTTTGCGGTCTATAAGCTGTTGAAACTATGGGTTTAATTCCGACCCTGGACAAAGCCTCACGAAAAACCTTTGATGTAAAATTCGTTCCTTGGTCGGATTGGATCTCCTTAGGTAATCCGAACTGTGCGAAGAACCGAAATAAGACTCTTACAATAGCCTTAGCACTAATCTTTCGTAGGGGCACGGCCTCCGGATACCGGGTTGTCGTATCCATAATAGTAAGGAGGTATTGGTTGCCGAGCTTAGTTTTTGGAAGAGGTCACACACAGTCTACTATGAGTCGAGAGAAGGGCTCACCTTCTACGGCAATAAGTACAAGTGGTACAGGTGGAGGTTTTTGTGCGGGCTTCCCCACCGTCTGACAAATTGAACAGTTCCTCAAGTACTCAGTCACAGTACTTTTCATCTTCGGCCAGAAAAAATACCGGGCCAATTTTCCTAAAGTTTTCCGCACTCCCAAATGCCCTCCCATGGGGCTAGAATGGGCCACCTCCAACACCAACTCTCGAAACCTAACAGGCAAAACTACTACCTGTTTGACCTTAGGGCGTTGGTTATCTGCAGAGATAGCAGCTGGAGATTTCTTCATCAGAATACCGTCAGCATAATAGAAACATTCTTCCATCCCCTCAGCTTCCGTCTCTGTAAGCACTTGCTCTCTTGCCTGTTTTAAAGATGGGTCTTCTAGCTGTTCCTTCACTAGGTTGTCTCGGTTAAAGTCACCACTCTGTAGAGGGGTAAAGTCTACCACTCGGGTCTCTGGGAACTGATCTTCGACGTCTGGTCGATCAACGGCACTAAACAGCGCTTCCAAACCCCAATCTGAAGACATCCTCAGTAGGAAGAGATTCCGGAATTTTAGCCATAGCCCTTGTTATAGCTGTGAGAGGAAATAGACGAGGACCTTCCTTACATCCTTCAATGGCATAAGCCTCTCCTGAGGAATTCTCTGTAACATAAGGTTCTCTGCTTATTCCTCCTTTTCCTAAATCATTACCCACAAGTAGGTCAACCAACTTTATAGGAAAATCAGTCTCCGAAATGCCCACAACAGCCTCACCCTGATATGAATCTAAATTCACATACATCTTATGAAGGGGGACTCTCGTGATGGCGCCACCGTAACCTTCTAGCAGAACATCTAGGTTAGTATAGGTGTTTTCATTTAAAGGAAGCACTCCTTTTCTCAATAGAGTCAGGTAGCTACCCGTATCTCGATAGGATACTATGTCTACCAGTTGGTCCTCTGTAATTCCAGCCTTACCCTTGGAAAAGTAGGGAAGCATGGCCTCCGTTACTTTATCAGAGAGCCTCTCCGAGGGAATTAGGCATTTCGACTTGGAGGACTGGTCAGCTAAGGCTTGCTCTTTTTGTGGACACTCCTGTTCCTTCAGCTTAGAAGATGTCATTAGTGCAGGTAAGGGTTCTGCACCTGAACGCCTATGATCACGGTTCAACTGGAAACAAGAGCGTCTCAAATGGCCGGGTTTCTGGCAATAGGAGCAAGTATGTCCACTTCTAGGAGTATCTACTTCATAATATGATGGTCTTCCTTTACCTGTGAAAGCACGAGTGTATACTTTCTCTAAACGAGGAGATGCAGTCTGCTGATCCGTTTTCCTAGGAGAATATGGCTGACTCTTAGAAGAATATAACCTAGTCTTCTCTCGAGATGCTTTTTCCTTTGTCAATTGAGAAGTTATCTCAAAATGGTCTGCTAAAGAAGCAGAGGCCAACACGTCTGCTGTCTAGGGGCTGGTTACCTTCGTAACAATATCACTTTGAGTAGAAACTTAGAATCTTATAAAATCAGGTAATAAGGAGAGTTCAACAAGCCTTTTCCGTTTTTTATTAAAACCTTAAATGCTTATCTGAGGTATATAACAAGGTCACTTGAATATCTCATAGTCCGATCTTTGTCAATCACATAAAATTAGAGTATGTATAAGAGTGCTTAATTTAACACTTCCCATAAAAATATAGTATTTACAAGAGCGCTTATAGTAACACTACAATCAGTGTCAATAGACACACAAACACTTTAGAGTCTATATATATTTATATATACACCCGGTTAACATAGTTCTCTTGAGTATCACTTAGAAGATATAATGCATCACTGAATTTCACAACGAATTCCTACGATGATAATCCGACAGATTCTTAGCAAACAGTTCCTCTAAAGAGTAAGAGCGCTTAATCCAGAATAGCGATGAACAGCTGAGACCTCTTTACCGAGACAGAGGGAAGGGAGGACTGTCCACAACAGAACACTCCGGTATAACCTCAACTCGGTCAAGAGGGTAGAGAGGGCTGAACTACCTCAACAAGAGCATACCTCGTTAAACCTTAGACAGGCGTTACAAACCTACCTAACACATTACTCCCTATATATACATTATACCTGGGTATAATAATTACAAATTCATAAACCAGATAATATTATAAACTAGTGGAATCTTTAATTAGCTTTATTAAAGAAACCCTGAGTATAATATTAAGTGGACAATTCCATATAAATTATATATAAATTAACCTCTAAAGACCTTGGGCGTAACAATCCATAACTGAGGTAAAACAATGACAGATGTGAAGAAGCTTGAAGTAATCAATCTCTATGCCTACAAGTTCTTAACATACTTATTCTCATCTTTAATATTTTTTTCTGTATTCGATTGATAAAGACACTGGTTAGAGAAAGTGGAAAGAGTTTAAAATTACATTGTGTTATTTAAAGAAGCTTAAAGACTTTAATTTTAAGCTTGGTAACACAGTATTTTATTATTGCTCCTAAAGGTTATTTATGTAAGATTCTCCTAATATGTAATTTATAAGTAAACTTCAGAACTTGAAAAATGCGAGTACTGTAAAACTGTAAATCTTCCACTAAGTAAAACACTCGATAAACCAAAGTTTATAGCTTAAAACAAATATAATAAATATGTTAAACCTACACAGTCTAAACTTATAAAATAAATGTTTTGATAAGGTGAATAAATTTTTAGAAACTTAGGCTACCCAGAACAGGCATTATAAAGTTATTTTTGTAAACTGTTAAAGTACCATATTACAATTAATGTTAGGAGACTAGAGCCTAGTAACCTGACTAAAAATCAGAAACCTTCTAAGTAGGATCATCCATGTTGAATGTTTGAACAGAAAAGACTTTCACAAGGCTTCACAAGACAATAAAACAATTTACTGAAAATAAAACGAAGGGGTAATTGCATATGCCAATAGTTGCATGAACCTTTCACTGATGATACATCAACGTTGAGATTCTGAGGAAGAAACAACCTGACAACTTAGCGATACTTTCTTTCGTTTGTTACCAAGTAACAACCTCTCATTGTTACCAAGTAACAACCTCTCATTGTTACCAAGTAACAACCTCTCATTGTTACCAAGTAACAACCTCTCATTGTTGTGCTACTTTGAGACTTCAACATGTTGCGTTCCTCACTGTCTTCTTATTTCCTTCTCTTCTTTTGGTGCTTTAAGACTCATACGAGTATATTATTTCACGGGAAATATAATATTTAATATTTTCCATTCCTCTTGAGATGTATTACCACTACGGGTTTATTGCTTCTCTATGGTGATAGTAATAATGCATAGAAACTCAGGAAAAGATTTTACTAATACATTATTTCTCTCCATTATCATATAGATGCAAAATGTGTTGATTTTAGTACTTTAAATTTATATAATAACTACCCTTCTGCCAGACGTGTTGTGCCTAACTTAAAAAAAAATGTTTAGCTATCGTAACCTAACCTAAACTATCCTAACTTGAACTAACCTTACCAAAACACAACATAACATTAACCTTATGAAGCCTTGCTTCCATGTAACTAATCTAGCAAAACTAACCTAACATTACTTAGCTAAGTCTTCAAGCAGGCACTGGACAAGCACCTAAAGTCAGTACCTGACCAGCCGAGCTGTGGTTGGTACGTCGGTTTGCGTGCGGCCAACATTAATAGCCTGGTTGATCAGGCCCTGATCCACCATGAGGCCTGATCGCAGACCGGGCCGCGGGGGCGTTGACCCCCGGATCCCTCTCCAGGTATTCTCCAGGTATCTAAGCAAACCTACCTTATAGCACACAAAACTTTAACACAACCTAAAATAACTTAACCCTCATTAGTTGAACTTAACCGAATGTAATCAAAACTTTTTTTATTATTATTAAATACAAAACTAAAAAGTCATAATACAAGGAAAAAACATCATATTATTAACCTTAAAACTAGGTTTACTTGGCCAAAACTCCCCCTCCTTTAAGAACATATCTGAATACAACTGCTAAAACTGCATCAAGACGTTTTTTTTTATATTTTTATTAAAACAAAATACATCACCAGACATATGACAGCGCTTATATCCTATAACTCCTACCACAATAAGGTGAACAGAAAATAACCATATCTCAATAAGAACCATAACAAGCTCCCCCTTTATATAGGTTTATCCCTGCTACAATATAAACTGTTATCAACTAATGCACTTCAAATGTATATACATCACTCCTCTATATATGACAAATCCCCAGTCGCATACATCAGAAATATACGTACACACAGGTACACCTGATGTAAACACCATACACAATATCACATTTGGTAACCATCCCTATAACCTTCTATCTACCACAAATTCCACCACCTTCCCTATATAGGGATCAATTGAGGTCATCTATGACCTGATACAAACCTTGTTATCTAATCATTGTTCGCAGCCATCACAGATAAACACTATGGATCAGTACTATTCCTCTACACACTTTGCACATGCCACATCAATTACACCTATGTAATAACTTACACAAAGGGTCACCAAGGCCACCTAAGAACAAACATATGTATGATAATATACATTGTACAATTGACAATAATTTTTGGACCAATGAATAAGCTATCATAAAACTTTTCACAATGATTATCGGCATCGCCTCAACGCTACTAAGTAACGTAAATTGACATTCACATTATACAATGGCCGGACATATCCTTATGAGTTATTATTATGAAAACACCATGACCCATCAATCAGAACCTGCCACTTAATCCACTACTCAGAACTAAAGGATCAGGATCTCTTCAAAATGGGATCCCTAACAATTAAGTTTCCCCAGATATAGGTTTATATAAGCAACACATCCTAACATATGTACATTATATCGTCACCTCCGTATATGCAGGTCTGCACTTGGTACAATCCCCGTGCTGTAAGAGCACTGTTATTCCAGCCAGGTAGCCAACCCTGCTACCATAACCCCCCTCAGTACACAGCCTAAATTAAATACATCTCAATATGATTCTAACTTGATACTCTAACATATACAAGTAAGCCAATACATTCGAACAAAATGTATACCATACACAAGGATCACCAAGATCCCAATAGAACAAACAAATATATAACATTAATTCCTAACACAATTTACAATTAAGTTCTTGAGGTGTTAATAGGCACCGTAATAAATAGGAAACCCGATGCCATAACATAGATTATACAATATTCTGTCACCCTACCAACCTTATTAAGGCCACATCTGATAAGATATAACATAACCAAACTCCATATATCCATCACTCATACTGCCAGTGATCCTTTTTTGGGAAGCTCTACACGCAACCCGAAAAGAACCAAGTGGGCATAAAAAAAATGAACAAAACATATACATTTATGAACAGAAGCCAAACCTGTGCCTACCATGTTCACAGTGACTTTGAGAAACCCCTGATGCTATTCCCCCTACGTAACCCCCTTCCCACCACCGGGGCTCACCCCTACATACCTAGATTAAAAAAGACCCCACGATTTTCAAGCTGTTAACCCCCATCCACCCCCCCCCTCCCAACAGCCCACCCCCAACAATTTCCCCCCAACAACCTCGATTTCGCTCTATTGATGCCCATTCCCGTAACCCCCCAAACACCTCAATAATCCTTTTTTACATTGTCCCCAAACCCCCCCTCTCCCCACCATATTTTGTGTCATGCATTCCCCTTACCCGCTCCCCCCCCTTCCCATCCCCCCTTCGGAAACCAAACCCTTTAAAAAGGGGCCTTCAGACACCCCAAAAAAGGGTTCAAAGGGAAAAACCCTTTCCGCAGACCCCCTCTCCAAACCTCACCTGTACCCCCAACCTCCATTACCTGTGGCCCCCCGGGTAAGGCACCCTCAAAGGGCCCCCAAACCCCAAAAATTTCCTCTAAACCCCCTCCGCTGATGCCATATAACCCCCCAAACCTATTTGTAATTTTGCCAACACTAATGAAATTATAACCACAAACTTTTCCCGTTCCATCATCCCTTTCAACTACTAACCCCCAAACCCGACAATCATACTCATCAAATAATTTAAAAAGCCCATTCACTACAACTAACCCCTGTTCCATCTTTTACTCGGCTACAAACCGGGGCCATTATCCCTCAACTAACCGAATTTTTCCATCTTCACTCAACTCTAACCTTTCTGTCTCCCACAACTACCCCCCCTGCCCCTCATCCTTTTTTAAAAACTAAAACCCGTTCCCTCTCCCTGCAATAACCAAACCGGGTGTTCCTCGTCACCGCGACAAACCCGGGCCGCTCCATTTCACTGCAACCTTAAAACCCAAAACTGGTTTTTTATCCTTCCCGCCAACAAGGCCTTTGCCAAAACACTCAACTAACCCTGTTTCCATCCTGCAACTAACACTGTTTCCTCCTTTTCCCCCTGTGCCCACCACCCACCGGGGGTTTTTCCCCCTACAACCTTTGTGCCAAACATGCAATACTAAACTGTCCATTTACGGGAACTAAAAACTGTTCCATTTCACTAAAAACTATAAAAAACAATCTGTACCAAAACATTTACAGCTTTAACCCCAAAGGGCCGCCCTCCCCTCCTTTAAACCTTTCCCAACATTTGCAAACCGTACCAACAACAAATAAAGCGTTGCCTCATTCCCCAATAAAAACCCTGTTCTCATTTTACAAAAACTACTAACCCCCTTTCCCATCATCAAATAAAAGGCCCCACTAACACTGTACCCATTAAACACTCAAAGCCTAATCAAATTTTGCCATCCCCCTTAAAATGCCCCAAACCACTAACACGTTACCCAAACATCCCACTCCCAACACAACACTGTTTCCATCATCCCTTTTTTTTACCAACACAACATGTTCCAAAAAGTCTTTGCACAACTAAAATAACCCTGTCCATCTCATTTCACCCAACCTTTTAACCCAAACACTACACCTAACGCTGTTCCATCGCACACCCAAAAAACACTGTTTCCATCCCTTTTTTTTCCCAACAAACCACTGTTGCCTTCATCCTACAATGTTTTAAAACCAAAACCCGTGCCATCATCCCGGGAACTAACACAACACTGTTTCCTTTATCCTTTTAATAATAACCAAAACCCAATTTCCAAACTTTACAACAATTAAGCAACACTTTCCCTCATCACTCAACAAAAAAAGAACTGTTGGTTTATCACTGCGCAACTAAAGGCCCGTTGCCGTCTTGCCGCAAACAACATGTTTTCCCAAACCTTTATTTCCCTTTAATGGCCCTTAAACATCATTTAATAAAAAAACTGTTTCCCTAAAATTTGGTTTTATAAATCTTTAAACAACAAAAACTGTTTCCTTATTCCCAAACCCCAACATGTTCACACTCAATCCCCCCGCCTTTCCTTTAATATGTTACAGTCATCCCCCAACTAACTTCAAAAACTGTGCCATCTTTTTTTTGACTACTAACCCAACAATCATCACTCCAACCAACACTTTTCGCTATCATCCCCATAAAATCTAACCTTTCAATCATCCCCTCAACTATAAAAACCCGTTCCCTCATCACTACAACATTTTTTGCCTTTCCATCTCACTACGGCTACTAACACTGTTTCCTTTGTCATAAAAAAAACGACGTTTCCATCATCCTTCCACAAACAATAACCCAACCCTAAACACTACAGCTAACCACCCCACCCGACCCATTCATCACCCTTTAAAAAACCCCCAATAACACCGACCCTCATCACTAAAAAATAACCAAAATTTGCCATCCCTCACTAAACTAACGGCCCTTTTGTTCCCTCTCACTACAACTAACCAACACTGTTCCATCATCACTACAATAACCCAGCATTTCCCCTCATCCCAACTACTAACCAAAACCCGTCCAAACATCCCAAAAATAACCCGCCCCAACACTTAAAGTAAACAATGGAAAACTAAAAACAAACCTCGCCCCTCAAAACCGCTTAACCTCAAACATAAATTTATCCCCGCCCCCAACACTTAAACTGTACCTTCGTTTATTGACTACTTCCCCTTTTCCGTGTCTTTCTTTTCTGGCTTCCTTTGCCTTTTTCCCCAACTAAACCAGACGTTTATTTCCCCCCTCCCGGCCTCACTACCAAAAACAAGCTTTTCCATATCCCAAAACCCCAAAACTGACCATCATCACTACTGTAGGCCCAAATACCAAATGTAAAAACCATCTCACTAAAAACTAACTTTCTGTTCCATCATACCACAATAACCAAACCCTTTTTTCCATCATCACTACAACTAACCTGGCCCGGGGTTAAATCGTCACCCCACAACTAAAAACGCTTTGTACCAATTAATTTGGTACAACCCCGCTAAATACCTGTTTCGTCACTACAGCTAACCACTGAACCGCATCAAATGGCTTGCTGTTTCCAATTTTTGATTAAAAAAGGTTTTTCCTAAACCACGGTTTCCATCGTCACTTACCTAACCCGGCCCTAACCAAAGAAAAACCCAAAAATTTATCACCCCTGCCAACTTTTTTCCAAACACAACGCTGTACCATCATCACTGGGTATAACCTGACATTTTCCCAATCACACTTTTCCCCAAACAAAAAAAACCCATAACCCCTGGTTTCCCGATCATGCTGCAACCTTCAACCTTTTGCCCCTCATCCTTTTTTGGGTTCAACTTTTGCCATCATCACTGTTTAAAAACCTGTGATCATAACCCCCACTTGCTGTGCTATCATCCTTCAACTAACACGGATGTGCCATCATCCTGCAACAAACCAAACTTTGGGGCCCCTTTTTCGTTTATTGGGAAATAAAAACAACCCAACGTCAACCCCTTTTTCTAAATGTTTTTCGGCCCTGAAAGCCATAAAAAACTAACCTGTTTCCCCCTCAATTCCCATAATTTTGTCCAATCGTCACTTTTTTAAAATTGCTAATCCTTGTCACTGCCCCAAA
>WNWK01051283.1:0-12532 GCA_009830355.1 Cherax destructor
GGGGTAGTGGGTTCATGGATTGGGTCAGCCATGGTTAGGTTACTTCTTTCTTTTTATTTTTAAGAAAAAAAAAGAAAGAAAAGAAAATAAAAATAAAAAAGAATAAAAAAGGGAACGTGGAGGAATAGGTCCTAGGAGGAATGAAAGGGAGCGCAAATCCCTCCGTGCCCAAGAGGACCTCAACACCCAAGTAGTGCAGATGCTGCATGGAACCCGTGCCATACCCTACCCTTCACGCCAGTAAACCAGCAATCCGGGATAGCAACCTCACATCCACCGAGCCATCTCGGCGGACAAAAGAAGGGCGGCCGGATATCCGCCACAAAGCATACCGCCTTCGGCCACCACCCCGGAATCCGAAAGGTGGCCTCCAGAGATCACCCGTCGCCCGAAAGATACCAAAGCCACCCCGGGTGACCGGAGAGGATCGGGACATCCCCAGGTGATCCAGATTCCACGGCAAACTACACCACCGCCAAGGACCTCAACAGAATGGGATGGACTACGATACCCTTCCCCCTACCTAGGAACTAGAATGCCTGAGGAGAGAAGCTCCCAGGGTAAAACTGGGAAGGAAATAAGGGAGGGATGAGGAGGAGGAGGAGGAAAGGGAAAAGGGAGGATGGGGGAGATGGGAAAAGGGAGGGGGGATTGGGGGGTAATTAGGTTCGGTCTGAGGAAGAAGACCAAAAGGTCCAATTCCTCAGACCGATAGCCTCTTTACCACGTCAAGGAGCCCCCCTTAAAGAGGAATTATTCTATAAAAATCACTTGTTCTCAGTCTTTTTCTCTCTCACTCTAGTACTGCTGTATAATAACGGTCCCCTTCATGACAGAAGATATTACAGAGTTGGAAAACGAACAGAGAACCTTCATTGTCTATGTAAATTTGGTAAAGCATTTGAACTACTAGGAACGTTTGTCGGCCCTTGAATTGTACTCTTTGGAATTTAGAAGAGAATGGCACTTCATAATTTACACCTGGAAAATTTTGAACTGATTCGTCCAAAATCTATACAATGAAAGAATTGTATATGGAAGCAAGATACTTGTAGGGGCAAGATGAGTAGACTAAGAGAGAACTCAATATGGATAAGGGAACTAGAGTTTTCAACACCTTCCTTTCTTTCATAATGGTAATTGCCAACAAATCTCAAGTTGCCTTCAAGAGGGAAGGTAATGAGTTGCTCAAGTCAGTTCCTGATCAGCCGGGCTGTGGTGCACAGTGCACACTCTGGACTATGTACTACTGATACCAGAAACCTAGTCGATCGGGCCAGTAACCGGAAGGTCTAGTCAGGGGCCGGGCAGCGGGGGCGATCATCCCCTAAAATCGGCTTATGGTAACATCAAGGAGAAGTTCTGAAAAGAAATCGTAACAATAATATCCACATAACTTTACTGAAAATGTATTTGTGTGATACAGATACATACGACTATAAAACTGAAATATTAAAAAGTTCTAAGATTCTCAGAAAAAACTTAATGTCTGAAGTGAAACTCGGTTAGTAATGTGGTGAGAATTATCAGGGAAAAATTCTCGAGACTCGGCCTCCGAGTAGCAAAATAATAATTTGTTGGAAAGGCGTCAGTGTTTTTACATGGTGGAAGCTGTCAAGATTTCTTGTCTCTTCTTATAACAAAAAACTTTTAATTTACTGATTTATTAAAATTGTCTACCTTGGTATTACTAAAGTTTATTTGACAAGATAATCATTGAATGGCATTTTACAGTTCTCTGTGAAGTTCCCGAGATGAAAAGGATTTTTTAAATTTGTGATTTTAATGAATAATTGTCAGCTCTTTCATCTTGCCTTGTCTGGCCAGTGCACTTACAGAATCACATCCACACCATGGATGAAGATTCAGCAACGCAAAGCCTTCAATTTGGAAACATTAGTAAGTCTGACAGGTTTTTTAGCGTCCAGACTAATGAATATTTTGCTTTTGATATATGTTTGCTCAGACCATACGACAGACATTAGTGTCATCTACAACACAGATTAAAGTTGGGCAATTATGCAGTATGCTTTGCTTGTTTTAGTAAACGTATATCAGGCTCTTCTTGGTTGGACTTGGTGTGTGTTAATTTGGTTTACTGGTCACTACACACGAGTTGTATCACCAAGCTGTTCTTACTGTTCTCCCTGAAAGAACCTTCATTAACTTGTACTTGCTCTCTGAGCATGTCAGTAGCCTTACATGGTGAGCTCTGTGGTCTGGTCTTATTAGAGTGAAAGCTATACTTTCTCTTAACCACGGCTTTCACGTTCAGCTGAACTGATTGGATGCTTTTGGTATATATCAAATACTTCATGACTTCTGTTACTTTCTTGGTCAACATAAAATATTCATTTGTGAAACCGTAATCAGATCTCATTGAAGGTACGAGTCTCTCAATAAACTTTGTGAATGAGTTCAGTGTCCTCTCTATACCAAATACATGGACAATGTGTCTTCAATAAAGTGATTCTCTGTATATTTGACAAGGTAACTAGTTCCGAAAAATGGAAGAATTATATTTAGAAGACGATTCAGTCAGTAGGAGCTTCCTCAATCCAGTTCATAATACATAAAATCAGAGAGATATTGTCGAGGGTCGATCAGCCGTGTTAAGATCAGGTTTACCAAGATAAGTTAGGTGACTTGACAGCAGTGCCCTGAAAGATTAACGTGGGCAACACTTTTGATATGCTTAATATCCCTGTGTTTTACACAACTGTATTGCTAAGACGTATTAAGAATGAGTCTAGGCAATGGTGTTTTATGGGTCCTTTTCTTTTGTAATGAGTTTAACCTCATCCCACACCATAAGAACTTTAGCATATCAAAATTCATTATAAAAGAAGAAAACCAGTATAGGCACTGTTGTCTAGAATAACTCAGTGTCTTAGCCAGCATATTGTGGCTAAACACCGGGAGTTTTAACATCAAAAGTGCTGGCCAAGTTAATCTTACAGGATACTGCCCTCCATTTTTGCTTCATCTGACTTGCCTTTGCCTATTGTACATGTCAACGGTAGGCAAACTGCGGCTCCCGAGACAAAATTGGGTTTCATTGCCATTGTTCCTAAAATTTTATATAAATAATCTATAGAAGTATAGTATGTACCAATATTAGAATATATATATATATATATATATATATATATATATATATATATATATATATATAAAAGGGTAATTCACATTATCTTTTCAAACGTCCATATGCATTATGTTTCCAAACTGTTGTTTAAACTCGCTGAACATAATCAAAACATGTTTTAAACAAGTACGGATGATGCACTTTGCACCATCACTCTTCATGCAGTACACACAAGTTGCACGGTTGCACAGGTAGCGGAACATAACTAGTGCAGTGTAGATAAGTACTTTTCTGATTAGAAAATACTTAGAATTGCTTTTAGTTAAAGTTATAAAACCTTCGTTTAAAACGGCCGAGCAACAGAAGAGTGAATAACGGAAATTCGAACAAAAAATTAGTGTTTAACCAACAACGGGAGGACGATTTTCCTTTTACTGTTAAGGGTGAAAAGGCTCTGTACCTTATCTGTCATACAACCATCAGCCACTTTAAAACCAGTAACTTAAAGCGTCACCTTGAATGTAACCATAAAAATCTGAATTTCCTCCTGAAACAGAACTGGAGAAAAAATAAGATGAAATAAATATAATTTAGACACTTAAGAAAATATCCCATTTTTTCCTCTGTAAGCAAAGTGATTTGGTTACTGAATCTTGTTTTGTTATAGTGGAATATTGCTCGAAGAAAACTACCTTACCGTCATGAAGAATTTTAAAAAAAGAATATTAGTGATGTGATTGCAATTCTCGCTCCAGAGAACTCAGAACTTAAATAGGTTATAGAACAAATTCTTCCTATCTCTCGCCGCACCTCTGGGAGACACATTTCTAAACTAGTTCTTGCGTTTTGCGTTTCTGTAGTTGATTAAATGGTTGTGTGAATTTCGGTGTTGAACACAGGTATTCCTTAAATCGTCAGATCTGCCTGCGTACTGGTGTTCTGAAATACTTGTTTGGAGGTCTGGATGTTTCGCCCACGTATAATTTGCTGCAGTCATTACAAGGAATTATGTATACCCCTGCAGAGGATTTAAGCTTGTCCTGTTTATTACTGGTAATAATGTCCAGAGACCTCCAAACACGTATTTCAGAACACCAGTACGCAGGCAGTTCTGACGATTTAAGGAATGCCTGTGTTCAACACCGAAATTCACACAATCATTTAATCAACTACAGAAACGCAAGACTCATCGCCAGAGAAGACAACACTCAATACCGAAGAATCCTGGAATCATCACTTATCTGTATATCCAACAACTTTAACCAAAACAACGGCTTCTATAACATAGCTGAATCCCTTGTCAAGAAACTTCTTCATCGTTATCCCACATAAGAACTTAAGAATGTAGAAACACTGCAGAAGGTCAACTCATATACTTGTCCAATCTCTTTTTAAAGCTACTCAAGGTCCTAGCCTCTATCACCCTACTCGGAAGATTGTCACATGCAGGTTCAGATCCACCCTACCCAACATTCTCCACCTGACTCCATCCTATAAATACTCACGTACGTTTCAGCCAGGTAGATCTGTTTGTGTGAGCGAAACGTTGTCAATAAAATATCACATTATTCTGCTTATGTGTTTATTGTTCCATTGTGTCGGTGTTTTATACCATTCATTTCCATACCATTTTCAACAAACAGGAATATTACACAGCTTAAATTTAATTCAGGCGAAATTAAGGCATTGGAAAGTATGGCAAGAAGGCTGACCTTCTCTACAACAAATGGACATTCCTGAGAGTGATATAAAATGCCTTGACGAACAGAAGCACCATCTCTTCTTTCAACTGCAAAGCAACACAAGCAATCACACCTACAGCTGGAGTTCCCAGGTCTGCTATCTAAGTTCTGTCCTGTTCAACATCTGTGTTAATGGACACCATCATAACCCAATTTGCTGTCGATGTAAAACATGATATATCTTGCACCCCAGCAGGTAAAAACAGCAAGCACGAGAAAGTAAGAACTGCCAACTGTGAAGAATTACTACTAACTCGGAGAGATTACAAAACAGCACTATAGGGTGCTTGGTGGTTCCCTCTGAAAATAGAGAACAACGGGGAAATTGCGATGAGAGGCATTCCAATACCTATTAAGAGTATCACCGAAATCGACAGAATTTGCTGAACTCCACCAAATATGTCACTGGCAAGGTAACGGTAGAAAAACCCTGTCTTTGCAAGTTGTTCAGTTACGTCCCCTTCAAGAAACACCTCTACAAGACGATGGTGCGCCCGATGCTCGAATATTCTTGCATGCCCCTGTCACTAGCGTCTAAATTCGAGTTGCTTAAGCTCCAGGAAGTCCATAACAAGGTACTCGGTATTGTCTTTGATACTCGGCTGAAAGACAGTTCAAATGGAGGACCTTCATGTTTTCAGACTCGACAAACTCAAGAAGCATCATCTGTATGGCATGAATGAACTCTACTTATCTGCCAAAGAAAACTCCACCGAGTAGACCAAAGACTATGTGATCCATGACCCCTTCATCCCCCCCTACCAGGAGATGATGATGACTTTGTAACACCTTATCCAGTCTGCAAACAAAAACAATATTTTTTTCCACTATTGGGACACCACCGAACACCTGAACATCTCACCATCGTGAAGATCACCGAAAGCAGAAGACCGAGACTTAAACAAAAGCAAAAACCCCCAGAGACTTAAACAAAAGCAAAACCCCCCAGAGACTTAAACAAAAGCAAAACCCAATAGACTTAAACAAAAGCAAAACCGTGGCAGTGAGCCACCTACGCTCCCTCTCACCCGCAAGCCTCCTGAGAAGCCACTTTCCATCACTGTCTTGTATTCATGATAAAACCAGTATTCCAACCCCTACCATATGAGCACGCATGTAGACACCTTCCATGTCTAAGTGAGAAAGAGTGCTTGACAGTGTGGTACGCATTCTATGTAAATTCTGTGATGTTAAATGTAAATCATTTTCACTCATTAACAAGTGCAAATCAAAAGTGCTTGGCTTACCCCTCCTCTCTGTCTCTCCCTATACCTCCTTAACTCATCCTTCTTCCTCACCCCCTTACCTGTGGTATGATCACAGTTCATTCGTTTGAGGATCAAACATGCTTGCCTAAGCAATAGCTACCAGTTTGTAGGTGCTAGTGCACCCACCTGTGTGTTTGTAGCATGCAGGTGGTTGTTGAAAACATCTTGTTTATTTGCCCCTACTTATGGACAAATAAACAGATAATTTATATTAATTTTATCCGAGGTATCTCTAGGAATCTCGGTGAACTTTTAAGAAAGTCTTCTGACTAACAGTTAAATGAGAATTTTAACTGATACTAGATATTTCAAATTCTTTTGATAGTATTTATTTGTTGGGTGTTGTATTCACAGTAGTTTTAATTTTTAATATTACATTCGATGTTCTTATGTGTGTTGTATTTATTTTTATATTGCCAAGAGCGCTAAATGATCTATTAGGTAACAGCGCTCCTCAAGTTTCTACATTACATACTTATCCCTCATCCAATGTTTGCTTCACCCCAGTAAAAGATTTGTTTGAACATCTTAGAGCTGCATACCTGCTCCATCCACTAGCCAGCGGAAGGCCTCGGTCAGATGACCAAAAGCTCCAACGGTGGGTCATCATCTGACTAAGACCCGCGTCAGGAAAATGTTTCCTGACGAACCTTACCTAACCTTATCATCACTCTACCCTCCTCTTTTTTTTAAATAAACACGAACCATTTAATGATCCACTGTCTTCAAATTATGTCCTAGAATTTGTATTGATAAAGCCACTGGAGGGCGAAACGTCTACAATATACCCAGATGTTGCACATGTGTCTTAATTTCATCATAAGCTCTGTGATCTGACGTCAGTGGCAATCCATTGGAAAGTCCGTAAACTCAACCACGAGATGTTGATGTAATATTTGTATGAAGCTGAGACATGTATCACAACTGTGTTGATCAAAGAGTCTAGTGTGGAGTTCCTTCTTTATCCACTCTAGTTGTATATATGCCTTTTCTAAATCCATAAATTCCATAAAAAAATCTTTAATTTTATCTAAGCATTGATAGCTTAATGCTTCAATGTAAATACTTAGTCTACACTTCCTAAGTCATGTTTCGTCCCCAATCATAATTTCTCTTTTACCCTTAATTCTTTCAATAAATACTCTACCCAGAATTTTCAATAGGCTCGTTTCCTATAAATTTTAATTATTATTATTATTATTATTATTATTATTATTATTATTATTATTATTATTATTATTATTATTATTATTATTGTTGCTGCCATTATTATTATTATTATTATTATTATTATTATTATTATTATAAATGCAATATGAAACGCTAAATCCGTAGGGAAAAAACAGTGAAAAAAGATAGGCAATCAGGAATGATTTGAGGAAGGAGGGTAGCTCCATTTCCCTAGAACAAGAGCTGCTCACCAATATAGTATAAGGGCCCCACCCCCTCACTTTTATATAAATCTGGCCCAGCTGTCGTAGTTTGACAAGTTGAGTTACAATTGGTGACAAAGTAGATTTTAGTTGCATCGAACATTTGGATTGAATTCATTGGATATTGAGGACACTGGTTCACTTTGTGCGCTTGTTAAACGACGGGGGAAACAGGCTGTCTTTAATCACCTTTTTGTTTTCCTTCTTTTAACAAACGGTCTTGGTATGAATAAAAGCATTTGACGAAACCATCTTGTAAAATAATTCGCTATATCACAATGGGAACGAAAATAGTGAATGATGTTTACGAAATTTCACGGACAAAACGGACAATCCTTATCCATGACACTTGGTGTACATGCTTACAGCTATATAATTTATGTTTATGTACTGTATGTTGGGATGTTTAGGAGTTTTTAAATATCCATATATCCGAAGTTTGTTAACTCTCATGCATCCTTGGATGTAGGAGGTAGTAATTCATAGCCATTGTACAGGCTATGAAATACTAGTTTTGCTAGGATAAAACTGTTTCTCAGTACTGCATGTGAGCTTCTCTTCGTTATGTTTATGTGATGGTCAGGTGCGTTCGCCTTCTCTCGTTTTCATTACATAACACTTAAGTAGGACAAATTTTACTAGGCATTTGCCACTTTCCTTGTTCATTTTATACAAAATTTAATTGAAGAAATTAGCTGCTACCCTATTTGGTCCACTAAGTATCTTGCACGTAGTTATCGTGTCTCCGCTTGTACTTCAATATTTTAATGTCACAAGGTTTTGGTCTATTCGTCGTTCTAAGTGCATCCCACTTAGCTATGTAACTAGTCACTGGGAGTCTCTGCACATTCATTAGTTTCTTGACATGCGTTTACAGCTGCTGGTTTCATTGCATACTCCAAAATGAGTCTGAAACATGTTCTTTAAATGTTATAAATAACTTGTTGGTGAGGTTTCTGAGAATTAACATAGATTTATCAACCGCGTATGCTGTACACAACTTATTCTGTGGATGTGCACTTCTAGTGATATGCTAAGCACTGAGCTCACATTAAAATCCTTCTTGAGTGAGCATTACAGACTCTGCTTTCCTACAATCAAATATTTCATAAGTGTTTGTGTCCTGGATTTTATTTCAATAGCCTCTATAATATTTTACCAATATTTCTTAGTCCACAACTCTTTTTAAAGACATTTTCAGCAATTTCTCTTGATGTTCAGCATGCATAGAGTAATCCCTGAAATATTGCTGCCGTCCACACATAGGATTGCGTGAAAAACGGTGAAGTAAAAAGAATAATATCATGGGAATTGTATATGATAATTTTTTTATGGATTTTCGGAAACGAAACATATACATATCTGAGGACGTTAGGGTAGGAGAGAACGCAGACAAATGTTTTTATGATTTGACGTATTGTTGGGGTGTGAGCAAAGTAACATTTATGATGGGAATCAGGGAAACAGGTTAGCCGATCGTCAGTCCTGGATGTGGGAAGTACAGTGCCTGCACTCTGAAGGAGGAGTGGAGGTGGGAAGTACAGTGCCTGCACTCTGAAGGAGGAGTGGAGGTGGGAAGTACAGTGCCTGCACTCTGAAGGAGGAGTGGAGGTGGGAAGTACAGTGCCTGCACTCTGAAGGAGGAGTGCAGGTGGGAAGTACAGTGCCTGCACTCTGAAGGAGGAGTGGAGGTGGGAAGACAGTGCCTGCACTCTGAAGGAGGTGCAGGTGGGAAGTACAGTGCCTGCACTCTGAAGGAGGAGTGGAGGTGGGAAGTACAGTGCCTGCACTCTGAAGGAGGAGTGGAGGTGGGAAGTACAGTGCCTGCACTTTGAAGGAGAAGTGCAGGTGGGAAGTACAGTGCCTGCACTCTGAAGGAGAAGTGCAGGTGGAAAGTACAGTGCCTGCACTCTGAAGGAGAAGTGCTGGTGGAAAGTACAGTGCCTGCACTCTGAAGGAGGAGTGGAGGTGGGAAAAACAGTGCCTGCACTCTGAAGGAGAAGTGCAGGTGGGAAGTACAGTGCCTGCACTCTGAAGGAGAAGTGCAGGTGGGAAGTACAGTACCTGCACTGTGAAGGAGGAGTGGAGTCGGAAAGTATAGTGCCTGCACTCTGAAGGAGTGGAGGTGGGAAATACAATACCTGCACTATAAAGGTGGCGTGAGGATAGTTGCAGCTGAGAGGGTCTTCTGAATTGCGATGTCAGCGCTCTTCTGGCAAGACAACCACTGAATGAATGATGGGGAATACACTTCCTTTCTTATTTTGTTCATCCTACCTCAGTGGGAGACGGCCTCTATGTTAAAAAGAAACAAGCACACACACACACACACACACACACACACACACACACGTATGTGTGAGCTGGGGTTAGACCACACAGGATCATCTCAACAAGAAGCTCATCTCTATTACAAGCAGCTAGGGAAGAAGTTCCCAACCTTCCTTAGATAATTTTCCAATTTTTCCAGAAAATCTGTAATGATTCGTCGCCTCATCCCCCTTCCACGTGACCCTTCGCTCTTGACCATAATTTTTCATTAATTTTCACAAGGTAAAATCAAAACAAACTTTGCCAATAATGATTTAAGTAGTGAGTAATAATGCTCAAAGAAAGAACGCTGCTATAAAGGAAATGCCTGACTAAGAAAAAAAATAATTCAGTAATAAATTAAAGCACTTGAGCGTTCCTTGTCAGACACAAATATTCCCACTGCAACAACATCAGTTCCGTTTCTGCAATAGAAATATCTCGTGTGACACTACTTAGTGAGATCACTGCACCTGTTATCTTGTACAGACAAGATGAAAATTAGACATATGTGCAACATCTGGGTATCTTTATTGTAGACCTATCGCCATCCAGTGGCTTTATCAACACAATTTGTATTGATGAAACCTCTAGATGGCGAAACGTCTACAATAAAGTTACCCAGATGTTGCACATGTGTTTAATTTTTCACCTGTTATCTTGTTACTAGTTCTGCTATTTGTGGAGCTGTTGTTGACACCTTCCATCACATTCAACCTGGAGTTTGTTTCGAGTCCTTAACTTTCTTGACAGAAGGAAAGAGAAGTTTAGCTCACACGTTGGTTGAAGAAAATGGGATCAGCAGAGAAGGAGAGTTCTTTCTAAGTTCAGGATAAATGGAGCACATTTTCACCCAGAACTTACTTAGAGTCAACAAGTTGAATTCGTCTTCCGTTGAGGAGTTGAGTTGGCATCCCAGGAACCCTTGCCGGAGCTCTGTAGAGACGTCATCTACATCGAATTTGAATAGATTCCTTGCCAGATGCATTATAATATGACGCATATGTATGGGACGAACAGTTGGAACTCATCATTGAGGCAGTTAATTGCTTTGTCGTCTTTGCGTCGGGTACTTGACTGGTTGCGTCTTCTCTAATGAGTTCAGAAAGTCGGTGGAACTGGGTTGCAGCTTTGTATTCTCTAGATGAAGTTGCTCGGACGACCCTGCAGTTTTCGTTGAGCTCATTTAGAGCTTTGAAGATGCCTGACATGAAAGTCTGGCACTTTCATCTTGTAGATAGCTCATCAACATTATGACTGGCAAGGGAAGTCCTCACTTTTCAGTAAACTCATGGAACTGTGTGAGAATATTGATTGTGGAATAACGGTGCTTGGCGTTTCGTATCCATGTTTTCATACACTTGACGAAGGCGACGAGTGCCCGTGGCTGATACTTCGATGATCTCTGTGAAGAAGCAGCGCTACTGGTAATGTCCTGGAAGCAAGTGATTCGCTTTAAATCATGCAGAGTATCCCAAAGTTTCAGGATTCATATGTCTGACAAGTTAAAAAAAAATCAGATCGAGACCCCAACAATGCCGAGGCACCATCTGTACTCACTCTCATTATATCCCTACAAAGTTGTTCATCTTTATCAAAAAAAGTTGAAATTACTTACATAACATATTCTCTCAAAAGCCTTCTTTGGTGTCTTGACCATCAACGTATCAGTGAAAAATAAGTTGAAAAAAAATTGCAATGTCAGTTATCTCATCTAAATAAACTGAAAAATATTTTGATGAATTTACCTTGGCAATTGCCAAATCTTTAATATTGATAAAGTTATTAGACAGCGAGATTTGCTTCAGTTTGTTAAGTGCATCATGTATAAAGACAAGTTTTTCACTAACAAGGATACATAGGATCAGGGTTTCTCCAAGTGTTTAAGTCGCCTTACCTTTGACCATATCCAAAGTAATTACCTATGAGGCATGTGTAGTAGAGTCTCTGATGGCTGGATCCACTGTCAACCAGCCTCAGCCTCTTCAAAACATCGGATTTCTGATTTAAAAAATGCGTGATCCTTTATAGCTCACCTTGAGTAGGCTCAAAAGATGATTTTGCTGAAAATGATTTAGTGGAATTATTTTCTAGGACTTTGTGGCATATTACGCATTTACGTAGTTTTGTGCATTTCTTCACAATGTAGAAAAATCCATATTGAATATAATCTTCCTGATCCCATCTCTTCTAATTTCCTGCCATGATGATGAATGACCAGTGCAGTGCCTGTACAGTGCCTGTACAGACATGCACATGTTACTACTTATTACCAAGGTTTTTAGCCCTACACACACACACACACACACACACACACACACACATACACGCACACACACTGACCCGTGCGGGTCAGTCGCAACTTGTAGGTTTCTGTGCAAATAAGTGTTTTTGAGGGCCAACACCAGGGTACTGAGGGGGTTTTCAAGTGTCGGGTAGTGAACAACCCTTGAAGTGATTTACGAGTTGCCCTGAGCCACATAAGGGGTGGGGAGAGCCATAATTTTTTAAGTGATCTAGAAATAAATATTTGGAGGCGGGATCAGGGGCCTAGTGTGCTCCAGGCGACGTTTCCAAAGGGGTCACCCCAGATAATAAAGTGAAATTAATATGTGACAAGCGAAAAAAAAATTCAGTGAATAGGTTATATTTATATCGACAAGAAACGAAAGTGGATATACGCCAGAACAT
>WNWK01051284.1:0-12531 GCA_009830355.1 Cherax destructor
AAGGTCTTCAATCTTTCTTCATATGGAAGATTTCTAATGCTATGTCTTAATTTAGCCATTCTACGCTGAATGTTTTCTAACAAATTGTTATCCATTCTGTAATATGGAGACCAGAACTGACCTGCGTAATCTAGGTGATGCCTTACTAATGATTTATAAAGCTGTGATATAACCTCTGGATTTCTATTGCTTACACTTCTCGATATAAATCCCAGTAATCTGTTTGCCTTATTATGTACGCTTTGGCACTGCTGTCTTGGTTGAAGTTTGCTGCTTTCCATAACCCCCAAGTCCTTTTCGCAATCTGTATGGCTAAGTTCTACGTTATTTAACATATAAGTTCTTAGGCTATGAACACTCCCGAGCTTCAGAACCTTGCATTCATCTAAATTGAACTGCATCTGCCACTTTTCTGATCAGGAATTGAGTTTGTCTAAATCCTCCTGAAGATCCATAACATCTACGATTGAATCAATTATCCTACCTATCTTCATGTCATCAGCGAATTTGCTAATATCACTAGTAATGCCCTCATCAAGGTCATTGATATATATTATAAACAACAAAGGGCCTAAGACTGATCCCTGTGCAATATATTTCAGTAAAATTTCAAATTTCCATGAACTCGAACTTAACTTATGGTACATAATTCTTCTTTTAGAATGAATCATTAATATTCTGAAGACGAGAAAACTTGCTTCCGAAACCCAAGCATCATGTATTTAGTGATATACATTCATCTTTGTATATATTACCTAGAGTTTACCTGCAGTGATTTTTCGGGGTCAACGCCCCGCGGCTCGGTCTGAGTCCGAACCTCATTGTGGATCAGGGTCTGATCAATCAGGCTGTTACTGCTAGCTGCACGCAAACTGACGTTCGAACCACAGCCCGGTCAGTCAGGAACTGACTTAAGGTGCATGTGCAGTGACTTATTGATTTATACGAGTGCATTTGATTACATTTATTTTTGCTTATGGAAAAAAGATACAAATGCAGAATAATGCGAATCTTTATTGACAATGTATTCAATGAAAGGCAGTATTACAAATCTACTGGATACATCCCTCTCAAATCCAACTTACATGCATTATTTTATTGATGGATTTCATAGGTATTAAATTTTTTATTGAACAAATATGCTTTTTTCCTTTTGGAACTGCACTGTTCTATATCCAGTAACTGAATATCAAAACATATTTACCATATTATTTAGGCAAGTATAGATCTGGGATATAAACTCAAAATTCAATGTATAACTTTATTTATAAATAGCAGTTTTACCACATCGTCAACTTTTAAACATGTATTGCAAAGGATACAAAGACATAATCGTTGGAGGCATTGTGCATGTCTTCATTGTGATTGCCGCTATATTAAATGGGTTTCTATATCTTCTTGATGTTGGTGTTATAGTGTTTGCTTTAGCATCAGTTTATCCTGACTTACAGACTTTAATATCTCTTGAAGCTGGTCAAAAGTCATGTCACCAGCGACAATAGTGATTGTTTCGAGGAGGTTTTCGGGGTGCTCCTGGACAGTGAGGTTTTGGAATGCAAGATCCTTGAAGAATAGTATGAAATTCTTGTATGGAAAACTCTCTGCTTCGTGAGATTTTAGATCGAGTGTCGCTTGATTGCGAATTATTGGATGCTTCAGGTGCTGTTCGGGGAGATTCAGAACAGTGAAGCTCGGGACAACGAGATCCTTGAATACGCTCCTGTAGAGTTTGATTGGGCGACTGCATGGATCGCGAGATGTTGAATATAATGTTTCTTGAGTGAGAGATTTTGGACATATTCGATAAAAATTTATTTTTGTTGTTTGACTGAGATTTGTCACAGAGAGAGATCTTCCTTTCTATCGCCATATCCTCTGTTGCTCGTCGAAGAATATTTCGGACGCACACGTATTTCTGGAGGCATGTTTTAGTTTTTTTCTTATTCATAACAGTGAGTTTATTGATGGAGATTTTGAGAACACTTGTCTGCTCCTCCGTCATATGAATTCCATTGGTGAAGCACTGGGCTATCATGATGACTACGTGTGTTAAACGTATGACTTTCTAGTATGAAGGTGAAGAGTGATGTGAATAAAGTGAGTTGCACATGGTGTTTTATACCCAGGAGAATTCCTAGGTGAGGTGACCCATTAGCTCAAGTCAGGTGTCAACGTCATCTGGTTGACACCTGATTAATATTATTATTATTTGTGATTAATATATTAATGCATTATACTGTGCTTAATATTACAGTGCTTATATTTTTAATAAACAGATACTTTTTACATATATTGTTTATTTATTAAAAAATTGAAACAGAAAAGAAATTAAGAATGGAGGAACACTGCAGCAAGCCTATTGGCAGATATTAGTCAGGTCCACATCAGTGCTAATCATTATCACCCACCTATTTTTTCAACCTTTTTTCAGAGCTTCCCAAGAAGTTTATAAGAAACGTGACGTACATTTTTGAAAGTAGATGGACTACCTGCTCGGGCACAGATTACCTAAAGCTTATTGTTATCTTACACGGTTGTTATTACTATTGTCACATGTCAGCATTATCTGGCTACACGATTTTCCTTAAGGTGGTATAAACATTGTTATGCTACTATCTGGTATTCTTTTTGTTAAATCAAGGCTAGAATTACAAGAAACATGCACATACACATCTCTCTTTGTAATTACCGAGAGATATACAATGATGGGTGATATAAGTAGATGAGAATGGATAAAGAGTGCTGCAGGCCTGCTGGCTAGTACATGGGAAATATTTATCGAAAACCATCTATGTATAAAGTAAGAACATAAGAAAGGAGGAACACTGCAGCATGCCTGTTGGCCCATCCTAGGCAAGTCCTTCACAATCCATCCCACTAACAGAATATTTGCTCAACCCAATTTATAATGCTACCCAAGAAATAAGCTTTAATAATTTTATTTACTCATGTGCTAGTCCATTTTCCACTTGTATACCTCGATCATGTATCCCCTCATTCTTCGTCTTACAAGTGAATGTAATTTAAGGGTCTTCAATCTTTCTTCATATGGAAGATTTCTAATGCTATGTCTTAATTTAGCCATTCTAGCTGAATGTTTTCTAACAAATTGTTATCCATTCTGTAATATGGAGACCAGAACTGACCTGCGTAATCTAGGTGATGCCTTACTAATGATTTATAAAGCTGTGATATAACCTCTGGATTTCTATTGCTTACACTTCTCGATATAAATCCCAGTAATCTGTTTGCCTTATTATGTACGCTTTGGCACTGCTGTCTTGGTTGAAGTTTGCTGCTTTCCATAACCCCCAAGTCCTTTTCACAATCTGTATGGCTAAGTTCTAGTTATTTAACATATAAGGTCTTAGGCTAGAACACTCCCGAGCTTCAGAACCTTGCATTCATCTAAATTGAACTGCATCTGCCACTTTTCTGATCAGGAATTTAGTTTGTCTAAATCCTCCTAAGATCCATAACATCTACGATTGAATCAATTATCCTACCTATCTTCATGTCATCAGCGAATTTGCTAATATCACTAGTAATGCCCTCATCAAGGTCATTGATATATATTATAAACAACAAAGGGCCTAAGACTGATCCCTGTGCAACGTATTTCAGTAAAATTTCAAATTTCCATGAACTCGACTTAACTTATGGTACATAATTCTTCTTTTAGAATGAATCATTAATATTCTGAAGACGAGAAAACTTGCTTCGAAACCCAAGCATCATGTATTTAGTGATATACATTCATCTTTGTATATATTACCTAGAGTTTACCTGCAGTGATTTTCGGGGTCAACGCCCACGCGGCTCGGTCTGAGTCGAACCTCATTGTGGATCAGGGTCTGATCAATCAGGCTGTTACTGCTGCTGCACGCAAACTGACGTTCGAACCACAGCCCGGTCAGTCAGGAACTACTTAAGGTGCATGTGCAGTGACTTATTGATTTATACGAGTGCATTTGATTACATTTATTTTTGCTTATGGAAAAAAGATACAAATGCAGAATAATGCAATTTATTGACAATGTATTCAATGAAAGGCAGTATTACAAATCTACTGGATACATCCCTCTCAAATCAACTTACATGCATTATTTTATTGATGGATTTCATAGGTATTAAATTTTTTATTGAACAAATATGCTTTTTCCTTTTGGAACTGCATGTTCTATATCCAGTAACTGAATATCAAAACATATTTACCATATTATTTAGGCAAGTATAATCTGGGATATAAACTCAAAATTCAATGTATAACTTTATTTATAAATAGCAGTTTTACCACATCGTCAACTTTTAAACATGTATTGCAAAGGATACAAAGACATAATCGTTGGAGGCATTGTGCATGTCTTCATTGTGATTGCCGCTATATTAAATGGGTTTCTATATCTTCTTGATGTTGGTGTTATAGTGTTTGCTTTAGCATCAGTTTATCCTGACTTACCGACTTTAATATCTCTTGAAGCTGGTCAAAAGTCATGTCACCAGCGACAATAGTGATTGTTTCCAGGGGGTTTTCGGGGTGCTCCTGAACAGTGAGGTTTTGGAATGCAAGATCCTTGAAGAATTATATGAAATTCTTGTATGGAAAACTCTCTGCTTTGTGAGATTTTAGATCGAGTGTCGCTTGATTGCGAATTATTGGATGCTTCAGGTGCTGTTCGGGAGATTCAGAACAGTGAGGCTCGGACAACGAGATCCTTGAATACGCTCTGTAGAGTTGATTGGGGACTGCATGGATCGCGAGATATTGAATGGAATGTGTCTTGAGTGAGAGATTTTGGACATATTCGATAAAATTTATTTTGTTGTTTGACTGAGATTTGTCACAGAGAGATCTTCCTTTCTATCGCCATATCCTCTGTTGCTCGTCGAAGAATATTTCGGACGACACGTATTTCTGGAGGCATGTTTTAGTTTTTCTTATTCATAACAGTGAGTTTATTGATGGAGATTTTGAGAACACTTGTCTGCTCCTCCGTCATATGAATTCCATTGGTGAAGCACCTGGCTATCATGATGACTACGTGTGTTAAACGTATGACTTTCTAGTATGAAGGTGAAGAGTGATGTGAATAAAGTGAGTTGCACATGGTGTTTTATACCCAGGAGAATTCCTAGGTGAGGTGACCCATTAGCTCAAGTCAGGTGTCAACGTCATCTGGTTGACACCTGATTAATATTATTATTATTTGTGATTAATATATTAATGCATTATACTGTGCTTAATATTACAGTGCTTATATTTTTAATAAACAGATACTTTTTTACATATATTGTTTATTTATTAAAAAATTGAAACAGAAAAGAAATTAAGAATGGAGGAACACTGCAGCAAGCCTATTGGCAGATATTAGTCAGGTCCACATCAGTGCTAATCATTATCACCCACCTATTTTTCAACCTTTTTCAGAGCTTCCCAAGAAGTTTATAAGAAACGTGACGTACATTTTTTAAAGTAGATGGACTACCTGCTCAGGCACAGATTACCTAAAGCTTATTGTTATCTTACACGGTTGTTATTACTATTGTCACATGTCAGCATTATCTGGCTACACGATTTTCCTTAAGGTGGTATAAACATTGTTATGCTACTATCTGGTATTCTTTTTGTTAAATCAAGGCTAGAATTACAAGAAACATGCACATACACATCTCTCTTTGTAATTACCGAGAGATATACAATGATGGGTGATATAAGTAGATGAGAATGGATAAAGAGTGCTGCAGGCCTGCTGGCTAGTACATGGGAAATATTTATCGAAAACCATCTATGTATTAAGTAAGAACATAAGAAAGGAGGAACACTGCAGCATGCCTGTTGGCCCATCCTAGGCAAGTCCTTCACAATCCATCCCACTAACAGAATATTTGCTCAACCCAATTTATAATGCTACCCAAGAAATAAGCTTTAATAATTTTATTTACTCATGTGCTAGTCCCATTTTCCACTTGTATACCTCGATCATGTATCCCCTCATTCTTCGTCTTACAAGTGAATGTAATTTAAGGGTCTTCAATCTTTCTTCATATGGAAGATTTCTAATGCTATGTCTTAATTTAGCCATTCTACGCTGAATGTTTTCTAACAAATTGTTATCCATTCTGTAATATGGAGACCAGAACTGACCTGCGTAATCTAGGTGATGCCTTACTAATGATTTATAAAGCTGTGATATAACCTCTGGATTTCTATTGCTTACACTTCTCGATATAAATCCCAGTAATCTGTTTGCCTTATTATGTACGCTTTGGCACTGCTGTCTTGGTTGAAGTTTGCTGCTTTCCATAACCCCCAAGTCCTTTTCGCAATCTGTATGGCTAAGTTCTACGGTATTAAACATATAAGGTCTTAGGCTATGAACACTCCCGAGCTTCAGAACCTTGCATTCATCTAAATTGAACTGCATCTGCCACTTTTCTGATCAGGAATTTAGTTTGTCTAAATCCTCCTGAAGATCCATAACATCTACGATTGAATCAATTATCCTACCTATCTTCATGTCATCAGCGAATTTGCTAATATCACTAGTAATGCCCTCATCAAGGTCATTGGATATGGGTGCACAATAAACTCCACTTCGGTGGATATATATTATAAACAACAAAGGGCCTAAGACTGATCCCTGTGCAACGTATTTCAGTAAAATTTCAAATTTCCATGAACTCGAACTTAACTTATGGTACATAATTCTTCTTTTAGAATGAATCATTAATATTCTGAAGACGAGAAAACTTGCTTCCGAAACCCAAGCATCATGTATTTAGTGATATACATTCATCTTTGTATATATTACCTAGAGTTTACCTGCAGTGATTTTTCGGGGTCAACGCCCCGCGGCTCGGTCTGAGTCCGAACCTCATTGTGGATCAGGGTCTGATCAATCAGGCTGTTACTGCTAGCTGCACGCAAACTGACGTTCGAACCACAGCCCGGTCAGTCAGGAACTGACTTAAGGTGCATGTGCAGTGACTTATTGATTTATACGAGTGCATTTGATTACATTTATTTTTGCTTATGGAAAAAAGATACAAATGCAGAATAATGCGAATCTTTATTGACAATGTATTCAATGAAAGGCAGTATTACAAATCTACTGGATACATCCCTCTCAAATCCAACTTACATGCATTATTTTATTGATGGATTTCATAGGTATTAAATTTTTTATTGAACAAATATGCTTTTTTCCTTTTGGAACTGCACTGTTCTATATCCAGTAACTGAATATCAAAACATATTTACCATATTATTTAGGCAAGTATAGATCTGGGATATAAACTCAAAATTCAATGTATAACTTTATTTATAAATAGCAGTTTTACCACATCGTCAACTTTTAAACATGTATTGCAAAGGATACAAAGACATAATCGTTGGAGGCATTGTGCATGTCTTCATTGTGATTGCCGCTATATTAAATGGGTTTCTATATCTTCTTGATGTTGGTGTTATAGTGTTTGCTTTAGCATCAGTTTATCCTGACTTACAGACTTTAATATCTCTTGAAGCTGGTCAAAAGTCATGTCACCAGCGACAATAGTGATTGTTTCGAGGGGTTTTCGGGGTGCTCCTGGACAGTGAGGTTTTGGAATGCAAGATCCTTGAAGAATAGTATGAAATTCTTGTATGGAAAACTCTCTGCTTCGTAAGATTTTAGATCGAGTGTCGCTTGATTGCGAATTATTGGATGCTTCAGGTGCTGTTCGGGGAGATTCAGAACAGTGAGGCTCGGGACAACGAGATCCTTGAATACGCTCCTGTAGAGTTTGATTGGGCGACTGCATGGATCGCGAGATATTGAATGGAATGTGTCTTGAGTGAGAGATTTTGGACATATTCGATAAAAATTTATTTTTGTTGTTTGACTGAGATTTGTCACAGAGAGAGATCTTCCTTTCTATCGCCATATCCTCTGTTGCTCGTCGAAGAATATTTCGGACGCACACGTATTTCTGGAGGCATGTTTTAGGTTTTTTCTTATTCATAACAGTGAGTTTATTGATGGAGATTTTGAGAACACTTGTCTGCTCCTCCGTCATATGAATTCCATTGGTGAAGCACTGGGCTATCATGATGACTACGTGTGTTAAACGTATGACTTTCTAGTATGAAGGTGAAGAGTGATGTGAATAAAGTGAGTTGCACATGGTGTTTTATACCCAGGAGAATTCCTAGGTGAGGTCACCCATTAGCTCAAGTCAGGTGTCAACGTCATCTGGTTGACACCTGATTAATATTATTATTATTTGTGATTAATATATTAATGCATTATACTGTGCTTAATATTACAGTGCTTATATTTTTAATAAACAGATACTTTTTTACATATATTGTTTATTTATTAAAAAATTGAAACAGAAAAGAAATTAAGAATAGAGGAACACTGCAGCAAGCCTATTGGCAGATATTAGTCAGGTCCACATCAGTGCTAATCATTATCACCCACCTATTTTTTCAACCTTTTCTCAGAGCTTCCCAAGAAGTTTATAAGAAACGTGACGTACATTTTTGAAAGTAGATGGACTACCTGCTCGGGCACAGATTACCTAAAGCTTATTGTTATCTTACACGGTTGTTATTACTATTGTCACATGTCAGCATTATCTGGCTACACGATTTTCCTTAAGGTGGTATAAACATTGTTATGCTACTATCTGGTATTCTTTTTGTTAAATCAAGGCTAGAATTACAAGAAACATGCACATACACATCTCTCTTTGTAATTACCGAGAGATATACAATGATGGGTGATATAAGTAGATGAGAATGGATAAAGAGTGCTGCAGGCCTGCTGGCTAGTACATGGGAAATATTTATCGAAAACCATCTATGTATTAAGTAAGAACATAAGAAAGGAGGAACACTGCAGCATGCCTGTTGGCCCATCCTAGGCAAGTCCTTCACAATCCATCCCACTAACAGAATATTTGCTCAACCCAATTTATAATGCTACCCAAGAAATAAGCTTTAATAATTTTATTTACTCATGTGCTAGTCCCATTTTCCACTTGTATACCTCGATCATGTATCCCCTCATTCTTCGTCTTACAAGTGAATGTAATTTAAGGGTCTTCAATCTTTCTTCATATGGAAGATTTCTAATGCTATGTCTTAATTTAGCCATTCTATGCTGAATGTTTTCTAACAAATTGTTATCCATTCTGTAATATGGAGACCAGAACTGACCTGCGTAATCTAGGTGATGCCTTACTAATGATTTATAAATCTGTGATATAACCTCTGGATTTCTATTGCTTACACTTCTCGATATAAATCCCAGTAATCTGTTTGCCTTATTATGTACGCTTTGGCACTGCTGTCTTGGTTGAAGTTTGCTGCTTTCCATAACCCCCAAGTCCTTTTCGCAATCTGTATGGCTAAGTTCTACGTTATTTAACATATAAGTTCTTAGGCTATGAACACTCCCGAGCTTCAGAACCTTGCATTCATCTAAATTGAACTGCATCTGCCACTTTTCTGATCAGGAATTTAGTTTGTCTAAATCCTCCTAAAGATCCATAACATCTACGATTGAATCAATTATCCTACCTATCTTCATGTCATCAGCGAATTTGCTAATATCACTAGTAATGCCCTCATCAAGGTCATTGATATATATTATAAACAACAAAGGGCCTAAGACTGATCCCTGTGCAACGTATTTCAGTAAAATTTCAAATTTCCATGAACTCGAACTTAACTTATGGTACATAATTCTTCTTTTAGAATGAATCATTAATATTCTGAAGACGAGAAAACTTGCTTCCGAAACCCAAGCATCATGTATTTAGTGATATACATTCATCTTTGTATATATTACCTAGAGTTTACCTGCAGTGATTTTTCGGGGTCAACGCCCCGCGGCTCGGTCTGAGTCCGAACCTCATTGTGGATCAGGGTCTGATCAATCAGGCTGTTACTGCTAGCTGCACGCAAACTGACGTTCGAACCACAGCCCGGTCAGTCAGGAACTAACTTAAGGTGCATGTGCAGTGACTTATTGATTTATACGAGTGCATTTGATTACATTTATTTTTGCTTATGGAAAAAAGATACAAATGCAGAATAATGCGAATCTTTATTGACAATGTATTCAATGAAAGGCAGTATTACAAATCTACTGGATACATCCCTCTCAAATCCAACTTACATGCATTATTTTATTGATGGATTTCATAGGTATTAAATTTTTTATTGAACAAATATGCTTTTTTCCTTTTGGAACTGCACTGTTCTATATCCAGTAACTGAATATCAAAACATATTTACCATATTATTTAGGCAAGTATAGATCTGGGATATAAACTCAAAATTCAATGTATAACTTTATTTATAAATAGCAGTTTTACCACATCGTCAACTTTTAAACATGTATTGCAAAGGATACAAAGACATAATCGTTGGAGGCATTGTGCATGTCTTCATTGTGATTGCCGCTATATTAAATGGGTTTCTATATCTTCTTGATGTTGGTGTTATAGTGTTTGCTTTAGCATCAGTTTATCCTGACTTACCGACTTTAATATCTCTTGAAACTGGTCAAAAGTCATGTCACCAGCGACAATAGGGATTGTTTCGAGGGGGTTTTCGGGGTGCTCCTGGACAGTGAGGTTTTGGAATGCAAGATCCTTGAAGAATAGTATGAAATTCTTGTATGGAAAACTCTCTGCTTCGTGAGATTTTAGATCGAGTGTCGCTTGATTGCGAATTATTGGATGCTTCAGGTGCTGTTCGGGGAGATTCAGAACAGTGAGGCTCGGGACAACGAGATCCTTGAATACGCTCTTGTAGAGTTTGATTGGGCGACTGCATGGATCGCGAGATATTGAATGGAATGTGTCTTGAGTGAGAGATTTTGGACATATTCGATAAAAATTTATTTTTGTTGTTTGACTGAGATTTGTCACAGAGAGAGATCTTCCTTTCTATCGCCATATCCTCTGTTGCTCGTCGAAGAATATTTCGGACGCACACGTATTTCTGGAGGCATGTTTTAGGTTTTTTCTTATTCATAACAGTGAGTTTATTGATGGAGATTTTGAGAACACTTGTCTGCTCCTCCGTCATATGAATTCCATTGGTAAGCCTGGGCTATCATGATGACTACGTGTGTTAAACGTATGACTTTCTAGTATGAAGGTGAAGAGTGATGTGAATAAAGTGAGTTGCACATGGTGTTTTATACCCAGGAGAATTCCTAGGTGAGGTGACCCATTAGCTCAAGTCAGGTGTCAACGTCATCTGGTTGACACCTGATTAATATTATTATTATTTGTGAATAATATATTAATGCATTATACTGTGCTTAATATTACAGTGCTTATATTTTTAATAAACAGATACTTTTACATATATTGTTTATTTATTAAAAAATTGAAACAGAAAAGAAATTAAGAATGAGGAACACTGCAGCAACCTATTGGCAGATATTAGTCAGGTCCACATCAGTGCTAATCATTATCACCCACCTATTTTTCAACCTTTTTCAGAGCTTCCCAAGAAGTTTGTAAGAAACGTGACGTACATTTTTGAAAGTAGATGGACTACCTGCTCGGGCACAGATTACCTAAAGCTTATTTATCTTACACGGTTGTTATTACTATTGTCACATGTCAGCATTATCTGGCTACACGATTTTCCTTAAGGTGGTATAAACATTGTTATGCTACTATCTGGTATTCTTTTTGTTAAATCAAGGCTAGAATTACAAGAAACATGCACATACACATCTCTCTTTGTAATTACCGAGAGATATACAATGATGGGTGATATAAGTAGATGAGAATGGATAAAGAGTGCTGCAGGCCTGCTGGCTAGTACATGGGAAATATTTATCGAAAACCATCTATGTATTAAGTAAGAACATAAGAAATAGGAACACTGCAGCATGCCTGTTGGCCCATCCTAGGCAAGTCCTTCACAATCCATCCCACTAACAGAATATTTGCTCAACCCAATTTATAATGCTACCCAAGAAATAAGCTTTAATAATTTTATTTACTCATGTGCTAGTCCCATTTTCCACTTGTATACCTCGATCATGTATCCCTCATTCTTCGTCTTACAAGTGAATGTAATTTAAGGGTCTTCAATCTTTCTTCATATGGAAGATTTCTAATGCTATGTCTTAATTTAGCCATTCTATGCTGAATGTTTTCTAACAAATTGTTATCCATTCTGTAATATGGAGACCAGAACTGGCCTGCGTAATCTAGGTGATGCCTTACTAATGATTTATAAATCTGTGATATAACCTCTAATTTCTATTGCTTACACTTCTCGATATAAATCCCAGTAATCTGTTTGCCTTATTATGTACGCTTTGGCACTGCTGTCTTGGTTGAAGTTTGCTGCTTTCCATAACCCCCAAGTCCTTTTCGCAATCTGTATGGCTAAGTTCTAGGTTATTTAACATATAAGTTCTTAGGCTATGAACACTCCGAGCTTCAGAACCTTGCATTCATCTAAATTGAACTGCATCTGCCACTTTTCTGATCAGGAATTTAGTTTGT
>WNWK01051285.1:0-12531 GCA_009830355.1 Cherax destructor
CAAGAGGGAGTTAGAGTACAAGAAGGACTGGCATGGTCATCAGCATCACAGACTGGGCATTCGGCCATGGACCTGCAATATTTCGCTGGATGACCAAAACGCCAGCAGTTTCTACACTCTTGCGGTGTAGGGGTCACCTTTCGAACCTGTAAATGGTGACCTGCAATGTAGACCGAAGGTGGAGGTTCACGGCAGTCAAATGTTAAACGAGCTATATTGCAAGGATAACGTCTTTGCTTATTGGCCGGGAGGACAAAAGTGTCAACTTTGAGGATAGGGAGTTCTTGGAGCTCAAGCTGCTCCAAAATGTCACAACAACATGTCTGGAAATTCCGTTGGACAATGTTGTGGGGTAAAATGACAGAACCACTACAAGAATTGAGAGAATGATGTTTGTTAATAGTGATAGGAACAGTATCTATGGTCATAAGGAGAGAAAGATCGCGAGTTTGTCCAGCATTCTGGACCGTGATGTTGCGAGTGCCGCTCTTGAGAGCGTGAAATGAGATATCTTTACCTACATGGCATAGGAGAGCTTTACCAATACTATGATCAGAAAGATAGGTAGTTTGAGTAGTCGGTCTGAGAATAAAAAGCTTTGTCCATTGAGTAGTGTGAAACAAAGTGTTTAAGGGGAGTGTGTGACGTGCTAGTCGTTTTTTAAATGAATGAGAAGGAAGTGTCGAATCGTCATGTAAGGGTCTTGGTTGTTTGGATGTGGGACCGGAGGTGGTCCAACGTGTGACGGGCGAGCAATCCGAAAAGTGCCGCACCGTTGAGGGAGAAGCCGGAATCAAGGTCAGAGAAGAGCAAAGGTCAGACATGTCAAAAGGGCCGGTCGGAACCCCGGTACCTGAAGCAGGTGACGAACCGGCACCAGCAAGAGGTACAAGGGTATGAGAGGTGTCCGAAGAGTTGTCCATTAACGAGGTAGGGTCAGAACTGGGTGCGGTATCAAGAAGGGGCCCAGGGGTAGGTTCGCAGATTTGGGCATCCTTTTTAGTTACTTCTTTCTTTTTGTTTTTAATAAAAAAAAAGAAAGAAGAAAATAAAATAAAAATAAAAAAAAATATTAAAAAAAAGGGGGAACGTGGAGGAATAGCTCCTAGGAGGAATGAAAGGGCCGTAAATCCAACTCCATGCCCAAGAGGACCTCAACACCGCAAGTAATGCAGATGCTGCATGGAACCAGTGCCATACCCTACCCTTCTTGCCAGTAAACCAGCAATCCAGGATAGCAACCTCTCATCCACCGAGCCACCTCGGCGGACAAAAGAGAGGGCAGCCGGATACCCGCCACAAAGCATACCTCCTTTGGCCACCACCCCCGGAATCCGAAAGGCGGCCTCCAGAGATACACCCATCGCCCAAAAGATACCCAAAGCCACCCCCCGGGAGACCGGAGAGGGATCAGGACATCCCCAGGCGATCCAGATCCCATGGCAAACTGCACCACCGTCAAGAACCTCAATGGAATGAGATAGACCACGGTACCCGTCCCCCTACCTAGGAACCAGAATGCCCGTGGAGAGAAGCTCACAGGGTAAAAATGGGAAGGGAATAAGGGAGGGATGAGGAGGAGGAGGAGGAGGAGGAGGAAAGGGAGAATGGAGGATAGGGAAGATGGGAAAGGGAAGGGGGGATTGGGGGTAATTAGGTTCGGTCTGAGGAAGAAGACCAAGAGGTCCAATTCCTCAGACCAATAGCCTCTTTACCACGACAAGGAGCCCTCCTTAAAGAGGCGCATGCCGTGGAGGTTCTCTGTACATTTTCTTGGTCAGCAATTTCACCTGCCTTGAAAGGTGCAGTTAGTGTTCAGCAATATTCCAGCCTAGATAGAACAAGCGATCTGAAAAGTGTCAACATGGGCTTGGCATCCCTAGTTTTGAAAGTTCTCATTATACATCCTGTCATTTTTCTAGCAAATGCGAGTGCTACAGTGTTATGGTCCTTGAAGGTGAGATCCTCTGTCAAGATCACTCCCAGGTCTTTGACATTAGTTTTTCGTTCTATTATGTGGTTGGTAACCATGTAAACTCTCCAGGTGCTTTATATTAATGGATTTGAGGATGCTGGGTGTTAGCCAGGGACTGTGCAGTCTCTTAGCTGTGATCTGTTTAGTTTTTTAGGGCAATGGTTGTTATAGAGGTAATGGGTCTTTTTTTAGAAAATTATTAATACATTCATCAGTATCTGTATAGATTTCTTGCTCGTTGTGCCAGTCTATGTTTGTCATTGCTGTTATAAAGTTATTAATAGCTGTCTCATTATGTAGTCTGAAGGTAACTTTAGTAGCATCTTGGGGTAATTTACCTAGGTTGGTTAGGAGAAGGGTAGGATAGTGGTCTGTGGTGTTGTCTGTGATTATGCCTGATTTTAAAGGGGATATGGTGTTTGTCCAGATGTGGTCTAATAAAGAGATACTAGTCTCAGAGATTCTTGTAGGTTTTGTTACTGTTGGTAGCAGCAAGCAGTTGCTCATAGTGTTTGTGAATTCAGTTACTTGTGGGTCCTGGTCTTGCAGGAGATTTATGTTGAAGTCGCCTGTGAGTAGCAAGTGGTCTTTGTTCATGTGTGCATCAGTTATCATGCCTCCTAATTTTTCACTAATGTGGTGAATGTTTGACTGTGGTACTCTGTTTATCACTGTGAGGGGTTTTTGTAGGTCTTTTGATTTAAATTTAGCTATAATATATTCTCCATGTTCATCCCTTGTGCAAGTATTATTGATACATTCAAGTTGATCTGAGTAGTATATAGCTGTTCCACCCCCTCGCTGGTCTGTCCTACAGTTGTGTATGGCTGTGTAACCAGGAATGGCATAGACATCTGTAGCACCAGGCTTTAGCCAGGTCTCAAAGAGTGTGATGATTGACATACTGGTATGCAGGGAATTTAGTAATGCTGTGAGGGCATCGAAATGTTTGCTCAAAGATCTGACATTGTAATTAAAGACAGTTATGTTATTGTTGGCTCTGAGTAGTGTCTTTGCTTGTTCTGCTGTGTAATAATTACAGTTGCTGTTAGATTCGTGTAAGTCATTTAATAGGAGGTTGATATCAGGATCAATGCTTGTCATCATAAGATTTAGTGTGATTATGTACAAATACAAATTTTTATTTCTTTGCAAGTTTACAATGTGATTAGCTTGTTGTAGGGATTCATATTTACATAGATAGTTTACAGTGTGTTTCTAGACTTAAGAACAATGTATTATGCTAAACTTAATTATATGACACTAAACTAATTAATCATACTAGCTAATGGATAGTAACAAGTAATTATAAAAGACAGAGATGTAGTTAACTCTTGGTATGGTACAATTTTGAGAATTTTAATATTGAACTGGTTATAGTATTAGAGTTTTACTAAAGTTGTTGATTGAGAAATATAAAACTCAGAGATATAGCTAACTCTTATTATGGTACAATTTTGATGATACAATATTGAACAAGTTATAGTATTATAGTTTGACTAAAGTTGTTGATTGAGAATAGTTTACTGAACACAATAAATTTGCTTGGTACTGGAAGTGGTACTAAAATAAAAATTTTGGAGGTACTGGTAGTTAAAAAGAAAAAAAATAAATAATAGATTATAATAGTGGATTAAAATAAGGAATTTTAAAAAATTCTTTAAAACACAGGGATAATGTTAGCTCTTATTATGGGACACTTTTGATAATATAGTATTGCACTGGTTATTAGTTCCGTCAGTTCTATTGTAGATGGTGGTTGAGAATAGTGTTTAGATGACTGAACACAATAGAAATTGATCGGTAATATTGCAATGAATGTGGAAAAGAAATATAGGAGTAAGAATGAGTGTGGCAAAATAAATATAATAAAAGATGAGGTTTAAGGGAGTAAGAAGTTATTCATTGGAGTTAAAGTTTTTACTTATACAATTGGAAAGGTGATTGTTACAAAAGGTAGTTGAGTATATCTGGGCAAGTTAATGTGAGGTAGGAAAATTTATATAGTAAAATATTTAAATATATGTAAAAAAATATATGGTACTAGAAGAATGAGGTAGTTGGTTTTAACAATTAAGGGGAGAATGTACTGAGAAATTTGAGCGAAACTGAGCAACAACATACACTATACGTAGGAGTTTGGTGGGACTTTGCATTCAGTTAGACTCTACGAGATTTGTGTCTCTAAGGAGTTTGGATAGATCATTCTCATTTGACATGATATATGTCTGACCCACTGTTGTTTTCTTAACTAGTATTTTTCCATTCTGCGTAAAGCACTGGTAGATTTTGTCTTTATTTTACCGTTTAAGTTTTCTGACTCTATACAGGAGGTTTTGTTGCTTTTTTGTAAGACACTCGTTTATGAAGACCTTCCTTATCTGTCTTAGTGGACGTGGAAATGATATCGGGAAGGGCAGGAGAAAAGAGCTGCTGGATAAGTACAAATCAGCCATAGACGTAATTAGGTCTAAGGGAGGAGTCCCTATCATATGTAGCATCTTGTAGAAATTTGTCTTAGGACTGCCTCCTTGTAAGCTGCCCTCTTGGCAAGCACTGTTGACACCGACACTCTGAGATTACTCCTCTCAGTCTCACAAGTGGCTTATGGGACACATTTCCAAATAACTGCAGGTACAAGAATTTCCCACCTACATGCATGACTAAAAAAGGGTGGACTTACTTGATGGAGAAGAAATGTCTTTCGGTCCTCCAACCTTCCTAAGCCCTAGTCCCTCTGGACTCCTTTTGATTCGATGACATGCAGTTAGGACGATACTTCTGCAAGAATTCGAGTGGTATTAGTGTCCTGCCTGAAACTCAGAAAAAAAAACCTAACTCCAAGGGGGTATCCTCTAAGCAATATCTAAGCAGTATGGGACACTAGCTTCTAGACTTGTACTTAAACCGGGACACTGGTACGTACTGATGTAATAGCGTCCGTCTGCTCGAGACCCACAGTAAAACCCACCCACGTTTTTCCCCAGAAAACTGGCCAGATACTGAGAGAAAGAAAGGTATGGTCCTACTGTAGTGGGTCTGGATGGAGAAAGATATCCACAGTACTTCGAGATGTCTCCTCCGAGTCCCCAGGACTGATGTTGGTAGTCACGTGGGAACGCTGCACTGTTCACAGCACATGTTCACTCGTTGGTGTCTGGTCTTAGAAGAGCGCAGGTCATGCCTTGTGAGTCTCTCACTGCTTGACCTCCGCATGGGATTGCCATTTCTCGTTGGCTTATATAACCTAATGTTCGCCTATTGAGGCCTAAATCTTCCTATGTTAAGGTGCTAGAACTACATTATTAATTTCTAAAGTTCCTCAATAATCCTAATATTAGTCACTACCTGTACAAACGTACCTAGATCTTCCTAGGAGAGTAAATCTATCAATTAATATGTGCAATCTCCCTACCTTCGCCAACTCGTCAGTGTGTGTTTGTTTGGGGTGGGTGTGTAGGTTCATAAACTCGGAGGACCTACTGGTAGCAGATTAAGGTTTCATATGGCTCACTTACCCTGTGGAACTTTTAGCAAAGAAATAAGTTTCCACACATCTTGCCTAGAAGGGGAGTGGGCAGTTGATGTATATTGCTGGCTAGACAGGTACTGCAAGGAACTTGCAATCCCTTTCATTGATAACTGGGACAAATTCAATGGCAAACGTGATATGTATGCAAGGGATGGGGTTCATCTCTCAAGGGCTGGAGTGGTTGCATTAGCTAACTCGATTGAGGGGGCCATTGCTGACTTGTCTATGACTTTAATCTAATAGATTATAGATATATGGGTGTGTATGGGAAGCAATCAAGCTGCAGTACAAGGGTTGAAACCAGCAGATATTACCAAGATACCTCAGGAATATGTTTAATAGACAATATTCAAAATAAAGTTGCTAGTAAAGGCAAAGTATTTGATCAACAAAAAAAGAGAGATAGTAGAGGGCAGAGAGTGACTAGCTCCCTTAAGGTTTACTATACTAATAATAGGAGTCTAAGAAATAAAATAGATGAGCTAAGATTACTTGCATGTTCATGTAATATAGATATTATTGCTATAACGGAGACCTGGTTCAACCTGAAAGATAGAGAAATGCCTCTTGAATGCAACATACAAGGATATAAACTATTCACACTGACAGGGTGATATATGTCAGAGATAATTTAAATTGTTATGTTAGACAAGAGATAAGATTAGAAGCATCGGACACAGAATCTGTTTAGCTACAATTTCCTCGAGGATCGTAAAAAAATAATTTTGGGTGTGATTTATAAGCCTCCAAAACCTTGATAAGGAGTGCAGTAAGCAGTTATGGGAGGAAATTCATAAGGCATCTAGATATGAAAATGTTGTGTTAATAGGAGATTTTAACTTTAGACAAATTGATTGGAACAATATGACAGGAAATCTTGAGTCTAGTGACTTTCTTTATACAATTCAGGATTGCTTTTTTAAACAGTTTGTGACAATCATTTAGAGGAAACAATCTGCTTGACTTGGTTCTCGCCAACAAAGAATCACTAATTAATAATATTGAAGAAAGCAATCAAAAATCACTTAGTTTCTATATATCATGGCATTACCAAAGTAACTACAATCAAGTCTCTGTCCCAGACTTCTGCTTGGCTGATTTCATGGGACTGAGAAATTACCTGGGTGTGCTGAAATGGAATCACCTGACTATGGGTCAGGTAGGTGGTTATGGTTGCCAATATGACGTTTCTCAGAGCATACATTAGATATGTTAGATATACGTTACTGTGTATCACAAACAACACTTCTTACAATATGCTATTCACTGATCTAACCATACCTCACCTATGATATTTGTGCCTGGGGATCCGCAACCGCAAATCACCTAAAACCAATAACCCAACGAAATGTCACCATATCAAAAACAATATACTCAGATCACAACATAATAGAGGTTCAGACATGTATGCGCGGGGCCCCAGACCGACAAAATGTGATCAGTCACAAGGGAGCCTTCACCAAATTCAACTTCAATACAAAAACATAAGTGGGACCAAGTAAATCAAGTCCTAAATTATATAAACTGGGAAGATAGCCTAAGCAACACAGATTCCAACCTATGTCTAGAACAGATTAACAGATTAACACTCGAGGTATGCTCAAGGCATATTCCTTAAAGAAGGCAAAGAATAACTGAGCAGCTAAAAGAGGCCAATATATCTGTAATACGTAGGGAGACACTGGTCAGAGAAATAGCAAACATCGAACTAAAGCTAAAGGAATCTTACGTGAGTAAAGAAACACAGGAAGAACTAAAAGCCATAAATAAAATCAAAAGAAACCCAAAGTATTTTTTTTCTTATGCCAAATCAAAGTCGAGAACAACATCCAGTATTGGGCCTCTAGTTAAACGGGATGGGTCCTATACAGATGACAGCAAGGAAATTAATGAGCTACTCAAGTCCCAGCTTGACTTGGCTTTTAGCGAGCCAATAACCAGACTGAGAGTCGAAGACCTAAGTGAATTTTTATGAGAGAGCCACAGAATTTGGTAGGCACATATCTATCTGATATTATGTTGACGCCAAATAACTTCAAAAAGGCGATAAATGACATGCCCATGCACTCTGCCCCAGGCCCAGACTCATGGAACTCCGTGTTCATCAAGAACTGCAAGAAGCCCCTATCACAAAGGGGCCAGTAAAGCAATAGCAAAGAACTGCAGACCAATAGCGCTAACGTCCCATATCATAAAACTTTTTGAAAGTGTTCAGTTACACAACCCAGGGCAGCATGGGTTTAGAACAGGGCGCTCCTGTCTGTCCCAACTACTGGACCACTACGACAAGGTCCTGGATGCTCTAGAAGACAAACAGAATGCAGATGTAATGTACACAGACTTTGCAAAAGCCTTTAACAAGTGTGACCATGGTGTAATAGCACACAAAATGCATGATAAAGGAATTACAGGAAAAGTCGGTAGATGGATCTATAATTTCTTAACAAATAGAACACAAAGAGTAGTAGTCAACAGAGTAAAGTCTGAGGCGGATACGGTGAAAAGCTCTGTTCCACAAGGCACAGTACTCGCCCTCATCTTGTTCCTCATTCACATATCGAACACAGACAGGGATATAAGCCACAGCACCGTGTCTTCCTTTGCAGATAACACCTGAATTTGCATGACAGTGTCCTCCTTTGAAGACACTGCAAGACTCCAAGCAGACATCAACCAAATCTTTAAATGGGTTGCAGAAAACAATATGAAGTTTAATGAAGAAAAATTTTGAAATCGATATGGAAAACGAGAGGAAATTAAAACTTCATTGGAGTATAAAACAAATTCCAACCACACAATAGAGCGAAAAACTAATGTCAAAGACCTAGGGGTGATCATGTTAGAGGATCTCGCCTTCAAGGACCATAACATTGTATCTACCGCATCTGCTAAAAAAATGACAGGATGGATAATGAGAACCTTCAAAACCAGGGATGCCAAGCCCATGATGACTCTCTTCAGGTCGCTTGTTCTATCTAGGCTGGAATATTGCTGCACCCTAACTGCACCTTTCAAGGCAGGTGAAATTGCTGATCTAGAAAATGTACAGAGAACCTTCACTGCACGCAATAACTGTGATAAACCACCTAAATTATTGGAATGCTTGAAGTTCCTAAACCTGTACTCCTTAGAACGCAGGTGGGAGAGATACATTATTATATACACTTGGAAAATCCTAGAGGGATTAGTACCAAACTTGCACAAGAAAATCACTCCCTATGAAAGCAAAAGACTCGGCAGACGATGCAACATACCCCCAATGAAAAGCAGGGGCGCCACTAACACTATAAGAGACAACACAGTAAATGTGATGGGCCCAAGACTGTTTAACTGCCCCCCAAGCATACATAAGGGGGGTTACCAATAGACCCCTGGCTGTATTCAAGAAGGCGCTGGACAGGCACCTAAAGTCAGTACCTCATCAGCCGGGCTGTGGTTTGTATGTTGGGTTGTGTGCGGCCAACAATAACAGCCTGGTTGATCAGACCCTGATCCACCATGAAGCCTGGTCACAGGCTCGAAACCCTCTTCAGGTATACTCCAGGAAATATTCCAACTTAAAATAGATTGTTTATATGAGTTTTGATCCATTATCGAAGTCCTGGGATATTGCTTAGTTTCTCAGCATAATGAATTTTTTTTTTCATATAAATATGAGACATTATCAGTGTCAAGAGTGGTACCCTGGTCCATGAGTTTCTTAAGTGCACTTCCAGTTGTGAGGCCTCGTGGGAGTCTTTGTTTACATGGAGCACGACTCTGTTTCTCTGTGAATGTATGATAGGTGGCACTACCACTCACATTCCCTCCTCCACTATCATTACGCTCATCACTATAACTATCATCACCGACACCACTACCATCATTGTGTTCATTACATTTATTAGCAGTATTACATTCATCATTACCGTCAATGTGTTTAACCTCATCACACTCGGCACCACCACTTACATTACACTTATCACTATTACTAACATCAAAGACACCACTGCCCTCAGCATGATACTCACTATAATTATCAACACTGCTATTGTATTTCTCATAATCGTAATTAAGGGCTGCACCATTACACTCATCAACTTGTGGATCAGCCTTACAGTCGTTTTCAGAATAAGTCTTATTATTGCTACACTACACATCTTTCCTTGTGCTGGTCAAGTTGTTTCAGGAAAAATTGTTGCCTCTGCAGTACTAATATGCGCGACTGCAGGTTATATACCACTGAGGCAAGACTTGCGTCACCTGGAGGAGTGAAGCCCAGGACAGCTGTGCTCGGTGGCTGACTGACACCTGACTCAGTTGGGCAGGTGGTGTCAACACCAGCAACATCACTAGTTGAAGATTGAGACACTTATGCAACATATGGGAATCTTTATTGAGGAAACGTTTCGCCACACAGTGGCTTCTTTAGTCCAATACAAAGCAGAGAGGTGTAAGGAGAGGAGGAGTTTGATGTAATCAGCCCCTCAGCCTGGAACCGATTTGTTCAGTCCATCACTCTTACAGAGTGATGGACTGTACCATTGATCACATCTGTCAGACACTGCAACATCACGGGAACTTGATACAAGGAATTCTTCAATATTTGTCCAACTTTTGGACGAAGACCTACTTACACTAGGGGATGGTTCCACTGTGATCCCGCCTCCTCCTGCTTCCACTCACCTAACTACAGTATATAAGCCACTTATCCAGCCATATGCTGTACTTTCTACAAGACTGATGGACTGAACACAACGATTCCAGGCTGAGGGACTGATTACCTCAAACTACTCCTCCTCTTACACCTCTCTGCTTTGTATTGGACAGAAAAAGTCACTGTGTGGCAGAACCTTTACTTAATAAAGATTCCCAATTGTTGCATAAGTGTCTCAGTCTTCAACTTGTCGGTTTTCAGACCATTTAGAACATCACTAGTGTTTACAGCAGACGTGATAGAGCTCTGGTGATGTGCTCTCCAGGCGTCAGCCAGTACTCAGACTCCAGGTATCTGGAATGAAGAGAAATTTCAACAACTCAGTTTATGGAAAACTTGAGAAAATTAAAGCTGTATCAGAGTATACGATAAATTCTAACCATAGAATAGAACGAAAAAGTAATGTGAAGGACCTGGGAGTGATAATGTCAGAGAATCTTACCTTCAAAGACTACCTTAGTTTGCCTGGAGAGAGTTTTGGGGGGTCAACGCCCCCACAGCTCGGTCTGAGACAAGGCCTCATGGTGGATCAGGGTCTGATCAACCAGGCTGTTACTACCGGCCGCACGCAAACTGACGTACGAACCACATCCCGGTTGGTCAGGTACTGATTAGTGTACATGATGTACATGATTAGTGTATTGCTGTTGGTTTAAAGTTTAATTGGGAGTGAAAAAAGAAGAACCAACAGGGAGGCTCTCTGCGCGGGGGAGACGCGGGAGTGTTTGAATGGATCACCGGCTGGTCGAGGATGGGGCCAGGACTTTGGCATTGCCAAAATCCTAATGCGTAAACATTGGCCTCACTTCAGAATAGGAAATGTCGTAAGTGTTCCCGGTGTAGAATATGGGACAGGAAGTTAACGAAACTACCATAATAGGGTGGTGATAATGAAAAATAATGAGGGACGCCAACCAGGTATAGTGTGCATTTGAGAGAAACCACTCGCCAATTTAATCAAGCTTCATTGAGGACAAATTGCAGTGAATCGACTTCTAATAAGCGGAAATTAATGTGATATTATGTAGCATGGCGAACTGTGGAGAAATCAGTGATAATAACACTAAACCAAGGGAATAAGTGAAATAATAAGAGTCGCCATATCCCAGCGTGACTATATGTGAACCAGGCGTCCCATTTCCGATACCCACTGAGGTTTTAATGGGGCTTAGCCTACTGTATTGGATAAAACACATCTGAAATAGCGTCTTTCTGAAGTTGCAGCTACATTACTTAGCAGGACTTCGAGATAGGATGGTGATGGGAGAAAATAAGGAACATCAACCACCCACAGCTAAGTAAACCTTCTTGTTACATATAATTAGCTGGCCAGCGTATTGCGGGTGATCCAGCTGCATCAAGTGACCACCAGAGACTATCGGGTAAGTGTTGGTATTATATACAAGTATATTTTTCCCTGGTGCATTTATATGAGTTCCCCCTCTTCCTTTTTCCCAATCAGACAAATTAATCTATACAGTCCACTATAATCATTAATATCACCATCATTGGTGTTTATATATATACCTGGAGAGGGTTCTGGGGGTCAACGCCCCCGCGGCCCAGTCTGTGACCAGGCCTCAGGGGGTTACCCGATCAAACCCGGCTGTTACTGTTGGCCCACGCAAACCGCGTACGAACCACAGCCTGGCTGGTCAGGTACTGACTTTAGGTGCTTTTCCAGGCCGCTTGAAGACAGCATAAAAATACATAAATAATTCTGGTTCCCATACCACCAATTTTTTTTTTTTTTTTTTTTTTTTTTTTTTTTTTTTTTTTGGGGGGGGGGGGGGGGGGGGGGGGGGGGGGGGGTTTTCCTGGAGTTTACCGGAGAGGTTCCAGGGGTCAACGCCCTGGGCCCGGGCTGTGACCACCTCATGTTGGGTAGAGCCGACAACCAGGCTGTTACTGCTGGCCGCCGCAAACCCAATCAACCACAGCCTGGCTGGTCGGGGCCCCACTTTAGGGGCCTATCCCGTGCCTGCTTGAAGACAGCCAGGGGGCTTTGGTAATCCCCATGTATGCTGGGAGGCAGTTGAACAGTCTTGGGCCCCCGACACTTATTGTGTTGTCTCTAAAATGCTAGTGGCACCCCCGCTTTTCATTGGGGGATGTTACACGTCTGCCGGTCTTTTGCTTTGTAGGGAGTGACACTCGTGGCAAGTTTGGGACTAATCCCCCTAGGATTTTCCAAATGTTTTAATAATGTATCTCTCCCGCCTGGTTCCCGGGAGTACAGGTTTAGGAACCGCTTTCCCCGAATTGAGGTGGTTTATTGCAGTTATGCGGGAAGGTTCTCTGCACATTTTCTAGGTCAGCAATTTCACC
>WNWK01051286.1:0-12531 GCA_009830355.1 Cherax destructor
TTGTAGTCCTGAGTTTCTTGACGAGGAATGTACATACATTCACCAAACCTTCACTGATTTACATTTTCCCTCCTTTTTCATCAAAGATTGCAAGAAAAGAGCTCTTCAGATCATTAATTTTCCACGCGTCAACACCACTCCAAACAAAGTTATAGTTCTTCCCAACAGCCAGGTTGCATCCAACATTTCTAAAGTATTTGCACAAGCTAACACTAGAGTCGCCATTGCTTCCAGTACTTCTATTAAGAATCTAACCAGGACTAAATCCAAGCACCATGAACCAGTCAACGCAGGGGTCTACACTATACCCTGTGGAGGCTGCGACAGAATTTATGTAGGAGAAACAGCAAGAAACCTCGAAACACGCATCAATGAACACATTAATGCATGCAGAAACGATAACCTGAACAACGCCTGCGTACAACACCGAAATTCCAACAATCATCTCATGAAATTCAAAGACGCCGACTAGTAATCAAAGAAACTAATTTCCGTAGACGCAAATGCCTTGAATCAGCACTTATCTCTGTTTCTAACACAATTAAACAAAACAAAGGCAGCTTCACCATCTCTGAAGTCTTAGCAAGAATCCTCCTGAAAACAGTAAACCCTACCATCACATAGTCTCTCCTGCTAATTCAACACAAGCACATCGTAGATGTGGAACACTCCTACAGGCCTTCTATATTTCAACCTCCAGCATAAAATATTTGTCTAACCTATTGTTATACTACCCAAGTATTTGTTTTATCACCTTTTACTCATGTGCATATTGATTGTTCTACCTTATTGTATTACTACTACTACTACTACTACTACTTATCACTACTACCTCGACCACCACTAGTATTTCACCTCACTTTGAGAGTATATAATAGCCCACTGTGTCCATGTAACGCTTGTAACGGCTTGAGAAAGCTCCTGGAGAGCGAAACGTTGCCACAATAAAATGTCACATTAGTTGCATTTGTGTCCTTTTACTTAACATAAGAAAACTTGTCAGTATAGACTGCTATTTCTGCAAGAAGAAACATCAAATTCTCCTCCAATAAACTAAGAGACATAGTCTTGGACCTGGTACTAGGTACCCAACACATGAAGAAAATTATTATAATGATGGAGTCTCTGTACTTCGCGTAACAGAATATAAAAAATCCATAGGTCCTGGGATAGTGGCTTGTTTCAATGTACTCGCCTCCGTGCCCCCAGGAGGTCCTGGGTTGGACACCAGGGCAAGTCTAGCAGGTCTTAGGTTAGACGCTAGGGCTAGTCTGAGAGGCCCTAGATTGGACGGCAGGTCTAGTCTAGGAGGTCCTAGGTTGGACGCCAGGGCTAGTCTAGGAGGTCCTAGGTTGGACGCCAGGACTTTTCTAGGAGGTCCTGGGTTAGACGCCAGGGGTGGCTAGTTTTAAAGTACTCGCCTGTGTACTCCCAGGCGTAACTAGAGTGCCTTGCTGTACTCTGGGGTGAGATTAGCGAGGTTTGTGTGCACCATCAGCTGAGGTGGGACACAGCTCTGAGTCTGTGATAATATGGACATTAATCAAAACTTTTTGTTCCCATTCCTGTTTCATCCCGGTCTTGGCTGTGTAGAAAAAGAAGAGATTCTTGCCAAGACAAAGGAAACATGGATCCACTTTCCTTCTGGAAGCTGAGCCATATTCCATGTGGAGAGGAGGAGGAAGAAGACAGGGCGGATGTGTGGAGGGAGATGGGAGGAGGGAAAAATCCCACTATAATAAGAACCGGGAAGAAAGAGAAGCAAGTAGTTAATGTCGTAATGTGACTATGTAATGTTTTTATTTTTCCCCCCCAGTCCTCCCCAAGATGGCATGAATCCATTCGTTCGACCAAACGATGGAGCTCATTTGTTCCCTCCCTCTCTCTCGTCCGTGTGTGTGTGTGTGTGTGTGTGTGTGTGTGTGTGTGTGTGTGTGTGTGTGTGTGTGTGTGTGTGTAAAACTCCTTTAATGCTTTCTCGTTTACCCCACTCCCTAGAAGAGCTTTTCTTCGCTCAAAGTTAAAACACACGCATGAACAGTGATTTCCCGGCTGTAACTGGCTGGCTGGAGGCAGCGGCGTGCTGCCTGCCGAGAATGAATTAATAAAAATGAATTCCGGCCCTATTCTCTCTCTCTCTCTCTCTCTCTTTCTCTCTCTGAATCTCCCATATGTTGACATTCTGACGTGTTCTGGGAGTCGCTTCGATTTTGATTGCAGACTGACATACAATGTCGCTGATTGGTTAGTTTTTTTTTAAATATTTCAGAACAAAGGTAACGGGAATCGGGAGGATGATAGCAAAGGTAACGTGATAGACAACACAAGACTTGTTTAAGGTCTCTTGTGGGATACTAAATATGTTACAGAAAATAATAATGTAGAAGAATGACAACATTGGTTCGATGTTTTGACTTAGTCGACCATAGAAATATATAAATATAATATATATATATATATATATATATATATATATATATATATATATATATATATATATATATATATATATATATATATATATATATATATATATTGTAAGGAAATTGGAGTAAAATAAGAATATAAATGGACTGTATTAAGCTTACTTTATGACGATTCCAAGTCTTTGCAGCCGTCCCCGAAGTCGTTATACAGGAGTCGTCTACTCCAACCCTTAGGACTGTCAGAAATAAGTATAAATATTTGAATAATTGCCCCAAAGGAGCGTATACCCATATATTCAGTGGAGGAATACTGAATAACTGGTACTCACTGGGTTGGGCTAAAAAGCCCGTACATCACCGGGTGTATGATAAATCTGCCTAGAACATAAACCAGTTCCTAACTGTGCAGTCACTAGAAGTTTAAAACATCTGAGCAGACTTTCCTGGGTATTTGTATCGGACCCTTAATTAACACCCAGATAATGCTGTCTTGCTTGAAGATCCCTGAGGAATGTCACACGTCTTGGACACTTGTTACACTCGCAATGTCACTCTTCAATATTTGTTCATTAGCAGTAATGTCACTATAAGAAGCTGCGCAAATTTTTCTGTAATATACCGCTAATTTGGATTGTCCTTTTTATGCACATAAACACGCGGAACAGAGTTTGTTATCCGGCGTTATGTTCCCTCTGTGATGGAAGGCACTCTGACCTCCGCCCCTCGCTCGCCCGGCTTGCCCTCACATAAAGGAAATGCTGATCCAGATGTTTCCCTTGCTTGTCAAACTTATACAGGAAGCAATGCAGAATGCTTGATTTCTTGCTGTGTCTGGCTTAGACGACTGTGTATGTATCTTAAACATGATATTAGAGTGGGTGTAGGATTTTCTTAATATTCCTACTACAGTAAGAGATCGATTATCTCTCATTAACCCCATCCAAATTACAACAGCAGTCAGCTATGACGTACAAGAAAGTGACGTGTTTAGCCTGATACATCTGTGTTCACTTACTTGACGCAGAAGAAAACAAGTCTTCACTGCCCTCTCTGAGAGGGCTGAAGGTGGGCCGATACCCACTCCTGGAGAAACTTCTCCACACAGACACATTATATATATATATATATATATATATATATATATATATATATATATATATATATATATATATATATATATATATATATATATATATATATATATATAAATACATGTATGAAAGAAGATCACAGTAAACAGGTGATATCACAATATGCAAAACAACCACTGTGGAAAAATAATGAACTTCGTGATTTCTCACATTATCAAGGAAGTGTAAAAATAATATAACAGCTGAAAGCTTACAAGGCTGAGATAACACCTGACGGTCAGCATGCAGCACCTCACCCATCCCTTCATGATGATGTGGGTGACGGTCAACATGCAAAACCTCACCCATCCCTTCATGATGATGTGGGTGACGGTCAACATGCAAAACCTCACCCATCCCTTCATGATGATGTGGGTGACGGTCAACATGCAAAACCTCACCCATCCCTTCATGATGATGTGGGTGACGGTCAACATACAACACCTCACCCATCCCTTCATGATGATGTGGGTGACGGTCAACATGCAAACCTCACCCATCCCTTCATGATGATGTGGGTGACGGTCAACATGCAAAACCTCACCCATCCCTTCATGATGATGTGGGTGACGGTCAACATGCAAACCTCACCCATCCCTTCATGATGATGTGGGTGACGGTCAACATGCAAAACCTCACCCATCCCTTCATGATGATGTGGGTGACGGTCAACATGCAAAACCTCACCCATCCCTTCATGATGATGTGGGTGACGGTCAACATGCAAAACCTCACCCATCCCTTCATGATGATGTGGGTGACGGTCAACATGCAAAACCTCACCCATCCCTTCATGATGATGTGGGTGACGGTCAACATGCAAAACCTCACCCATCCCTTCATGATGATAGGAGGATATAAGCAGTCAAAAGGAAAGAGAGAGACAAATAGGTTATTTGCAGGTTATTTGTAGCCGTTTCTGGAATCACCCTCCCCGCGAACTGGTCCCAGGCCAGGCCTGCTGGTTGCTGGCCTGATCGATCAGGCTGTTGGTATCTGCCATCTGCAGTCCAAAGTATGCACCACAACTTGGTTAATCAGGAACCAGCTATAGGAGCTTATGGGGTTCTATCTTGAAGACAGCCAGAGTTTTGTTGGTAATTGACGTTATGCACGATGGAAGGAAATACTCATCGCTCTCCTACTGTTCAGAGGAAGTATTCTGCACTGTCTGTCAAGCATCTTGTATACATAGGGAGTGATTTCGGTGTGCAGATTTGCGACTAATTCCTTCAGAATTTTTTAAGGGTCTGTTTTAATATATCTTTCTCACCTACGTTCTAAGGAGAACATTTTGCGAGATTCCAGGAGTTCCCAGTAATTTAGGTGCATGACTGAGTTCATACGAGCTGTTGAAGGTTTTCTTTGCATTCTCCAGTTCTGCAGCTTCGCCTGTCTTGAAGGGAGGCCGTTAGTACACAACAATATTCCAACCTAGAGAGAACCAGGACTTAGTGTCATCATGGTCTTGCCACCTCTTGTTTGGAAACCTCTAGAGAAGAGGGCTAAGAGAGACGTAGAAAGGGAGAGAGAAAATCCAGCTTAAGGTAAGAGAAAGGAATAGGGAGATAGATTAAGAGGTAGGAGGAATAGTGGTAGGTAAGGGAAAGAGAAAGAGAGAAAGGAGGTTAGTGACACAGGGATACCTCTCATATAACTGATAAGTTTCGAGAGTCTCTCGGAGCCCGGCCATGGACCAGGCTCTAGAAGTCGCACACTGCGTATGTACCCAGAGTTGGTGAGCACGTCTGAGTGTTGGTGAACACGTCTGAGTGTTGGTGAGTAGTACTGGTAGTAGTTTGTGACCCCTCCCCTGCTCTTCCAGTACTCCTTCCACCTTCCCTCAACCTTTATTCCTGCTTCCTCCATCACCACTTCCTCCGAGCACAATATGGGTTATGTAGAGGGGACTAGAGAGATAATGGGGTGGGTATGGATGGATAGGTTTGTGGATGGGATGTGGGCGTATGGATGGAACGTGTGAGTGTGGATGGGGTTAGGGTGTGGGTACAGCTGTCACACCAGGCCCCAGTCATCAGTAATTTCCGTAATGGAGTCAGAGATGGTCAGAGACTTTGTGATGAATGTGGCTCATTCTATGTTTGTAGTGAATGATGAACAGCCAGCAGCAGCTGTGTGGTCTGGCTTGCTTGTGTTTGTTTTCTGCTTTACCCCGGTTATCTCTTCGTTTATATATTTTTTTTCTTTTGCAAACGACTACTCGACCAGGGGAAGGGGTCGTGTTCCCGCTCCCGGACCCAGTCTCTTGATCGACTGGAGTGACACTCTCCCATATTCCTCGATTCTATTAATGTATTTGAACTCGATGATATGTTTGGCGTGGTGCTTACTCCCAGATCTTTTCTCTTCTATGTTTCCTTCTCCTATGATGTATTCCGTGTCCAGTCTTGCCATTCCTTCCTCTATGTTGATTGGTGAGGTCAAACTAAGAAGGTTTACGACAGTGTGTAGATACAGCTGCTGCTGTGGAAGGTACCCTCTGTTTGGGCACTCGCCTCAATACACCTCCCTGCACTCCCAGACCGTTGTGAATTGTTAGTTTGACATTAACGGTAATGTGTGGTGTTCAGTTACCTCCAGCAGGTGCATGAGAAATAGCAGAGTTCTTGCATTATGGGTAAACAATGATATCTGATACTAACTGCTTAGTGGAAAAAGGCAAAATGCAAACATTCGGATATTTTATTGAAAACATTTGGGACCTTTGAAGCTTCCAATGTATATTTGAAGAGACCAAAGTTCCAGGACCGAAATGTTTCTAGTAAATATCCTAGTTTTTCTAACCACCTCCATCATTACCTATACATACTCTGATGCCTCTCTCGTTCCATCTCTCTCTCTCTCTTTGTCTCTCCCTTTTTCTCTCTTTGTCTCTCCGTTTTTCTCTCTTTGTCTCTCCTCTCTCTCTCTCTTTGTCTCTCCTCTCTCTCTCTCTCTCTCTCTCTCTCTCTCTCTCTCTCTCTCTCTCTCTCTCTCTCTCTCTCTCTTTGTCTCTCTCCCCTCTCCCTCTCTCTCTTTGTCTCTCTCCCCTCTCTCTCTCTCTTTCTCTCTTTTTTACACAGGGTTTGACAAAGTTAGGTTAAGGATCCCTAGCTTTATTAACAAGCTATTTACAAGTTAAGGTTCTAACTTGAGCTAGTGTCCTACATCGCTCATTTAAGCTTTATTGTTATGAAACAACAAGTAGGAACAGGATGAAGTTGCAGCCATCTGTGGGTCAGCATTCATTTGATCACTGACTTTATCGTTGCATCATATATGAAATGTTCAGACTCAGTCATCCTGGGGATTGATCTCAGATGATATGTTCTGGAGAAGGGTACAGCCAGAGTGAAGTTGCTGCTTGCTGTCCGTCTTGTGGTATAGAGCTTGCTTCTCTGTCCTCGAAGTGAAGCCAAGTGTGGACTTGACAATGTACGTAACAGTATTCCGCTCCATCCCTCCTGGGATGAAGGCTCTGCTGAAATGACAGATGATCTCTCTCTAGTCTCTCTCATCTCTCTCTCTCTCTCTCTCCTCTCTCTCATAGCTCTCTCTCTCTCTCTCTCTCTCTTGTCTCTTCTCTCTCTCTATCTCTCTCTCTCCTCTCTCTCTCTCTCTTCTCTCTCTCTCTCTCTCTCTCTCTCTCTCTCTCTCTCTCTCCTCTCTCTCTCTCTCTCTCTCTCTCTCTCTCTCTCTCTCTCTCTCTCGCCTTCTACTTAATAGGTTTTTCTTTATCTACTTGAATATTTTAAGTGGTATTGCGTCACTTGCTTAAAATCAAAGATGTAGTTCCCTGTATTTCCCGCTTTATATCCGTTGCTCTATCATGGAACTCTAGCAAATTCTTAAAACGGAACTTGTTATCTCGTTGTCTCATAAGTGTCCATTTTTTAATTAACGTTACATTTTCTTTTCCTTACATTTAAGCGTCTGCTTGTCATCGAAGCTGGTCTGTAGCTCGGTGATTTTTGTCTGTTTCTTTGTTCACATCGGGTAACTGCAAAACATTTTTCCAGCTGTTTTAAAGTTACCCTAGTCTTTGTGACATCCAGTAATCCTTCGTTGTAGGGTCGAACAGTTCCTTTGATCCTTCTCACGACTCTATCAACTCCATTCGGTTAGTTCAACGCATTTCTGTCCTGTCCTGCCTGGGAAATTGTCCTGGTGCCATTTATCGCGGTGGGCCAATTACTGATTATCTTCTAATGAATCTATTTCCATGTGTTTGCATATAATTGTGCCTTCAGTCACTATCTATATTACAGTTCTCCTCAGTCATGTTTACCTACGGAACGATTCTCTTATTCCTCTCTGATTCCTTGTTCCCTCGGTCACTTGTAGGTTTCTATACAAATGCCATTTTCCGAAGTTACACTTGGCCATTTCTATGCCTCTTAGTCTTCATTAAATTTATAAATAAATCACCGGCATCTTGGATCATTCTTGTGAGTGTGATGTACGTCAACTCTAGCTCCTCTCATATCCTCATCTCTCTTCTTGTGAATCGTCTTTTAGTTAGGCTACACAAAATTATCTTATATTTTTCAGCATTCATGTTGTTCTTAACTTGATCACTGACTTCCATATATCATCTTCCTTAACAGGTCAACAACTTTCTCTCAGTTTCTCCATTTTCTTCTCTAGTTCTTTCCTCAACATATTTCTTTTTCGTTCATTTTCCTTCTCTCGGAATTTTTCTCATTACCTTCATACTTCCATTCATTAATATTTTTTTAATTCGTTCTCTTTCCTCTTTGATGTCTCTCATCTCAAGCTCTCCTTAGCAGTGGAATGGTTGGTGGTGTGTGTGTTAGTTACCATTTTTGTCCAAGGTACATGTCGATTAGACACTAGGCCTGTACTCACATATTTGTGGTTGCAGGGGTCGATTCATAGCTCCTGGCCCCGCCTCTTCACTGATTGCTACTAGGTCATCTCTCTCCCTGCTCCATAAGTTTTATCTAACCTCGTCTTAAAGCTATGTATGGTTCCTGCCTCCACTACGTCACTTTCTAGGCTATTCCACTTCCTGACAACTCTATGACTGAAGAAATACTTCCTAACATCCCTTTGACTCATAGGAGTCTTCAACTTCCAACTGTGACCCCTTGTTTCTGTGTCCCCTCTCTGGAACATCTTGTCTCTGTCCACCTTATCTATTCCTCGCAGTATTTTATATGTCGTTATCATGTCTCCCCTAACCCTCCTGTCCTCTAGTGTCGTCAGGCCGATTTCCCTTAACCTTTCTTCGTAGGACAATCCCCTTAGCTCTGGGACTAGTCTTGTTGCAAACCTCTGCACTTTCTCTAATTTCCTGACGTGCTTGACCAGGTGTGGGTTCCAAACTGGTGCTGCATACTCCAGTATGGGCCTGACGTATATGGTATACAGAGTCTTGAACGATTCCTTAGTGAGCTATTGGAACGCTATTCTTAGGTTTGCCAGCCGCCCGTATGCTGCAGCAGTTATCTGATTGATGTGTGCCTCAGGAGATGTGCTCGGTATTATACTCACCCCAAGATCTTTTTCCTTGAGTGAGGTTTGCAGTCTTTGGCCACCTAGATTATACTCTGTCTGCGGTCTTCTTTGCCCTTCCCCGATCTTCATGACTTTACATTTGGCAGGGTTAAATTCAAGGAGCCAGTTACTGGACCAGGCTTGTAGCCTGTCCAGGTCTCTTTGTAGTCCTGCCTGATCCTCGACTGATTTAATTCTTCTCATTAACTTCACATCATCTGCAAACAGGGACACTTCTGAGTATCCCTTCCGTTATGTCATTCACATATACCAAAAACAGTACAGGTCCTGTGTGTGTGTACTCACCTAATTGTGGTTGCAGGGGTCGAGACTCAGGTCCTGGCCCCGTGTGTGTGTGTGTGCGTGCGTGCGTGCATGCGCGCGCGTGTGTGTGTGTGTGTGTGTGTGTTTAACTTTTGAATACTGTCATGACCCGCTGGTGTCATACTTCAGCAATCATAATCACAAAGCAAGTATACATACCTTTTGACATAGCTTTGATGAGGGTAGAGGGTTCTCCTCCTGCCGGAGCCCGGTCCTGGGCCATGTTTGCCCGGTGCTTGCCTGGTTAACCAGGCTGTTACTGCTGGTGGCTCACTGGCCCGATTTGATTTTGACCACCCAATGGTCGAAATCAAATCTTCTCATTCCACAAATCGTCGGCAAATTTATACAAAAGAGTAAATGTCCCCTGGAGAAGTCTGAACCCTGGAGAAGTCTGGACCCTGGAGAAGTCTGGACCCTGGAGAAGTCTGAACCCTGGAGAAGTCTGGACCCTGGAGAAGTCTGGACCCTGGAGAAGTCTGAACCCTGGAGAAGTCTAGACCCTGGAGAAGTCTGAACCCGGGAGAAGTCTGAACCCTGGAGAAGTCTGAACCCTGGAGAAGTCTGGACCCTGGAGAAGTCTGAACCCTGGAGAAGTCTAGACCCTGGAGAAGTCTGAACCCTGGAGAAGTCTGAACCCTGGAGAAGTCTGGACCCTGGAGAAGTCTGAACCCTGGAGAAGTCTGGACCCTGGAGAAGTCTGGACCCTGGAGAAGTCTGAACCCTGGAGAAGTCTAGACCCTGGATAAGTCTGAACCCGGGAGAAGTCTGAACCCTGGAGAAGTCTGAACCCTGGAGAAGTCTGGACCCTGGAGAAGTCTGAACCCTGGAGAAGTCTAGACCCTGGAGAAGTCTGAACCCTGGAGAAGTCTGAACCCGGGAGAAGTCTGGACCCTGGAGAAGTCTGAACCCTTGAGAAGTCTAGACCCTGGAGAAGTCTGAACCCTGGAGAAGTCTGAACCCTGGAGAAGTCTAGACCCTGGAGAAGTCTGAACCCTGGAGAAGTCTGAACCCTGGAGAAGTCTGGACCCTGGAGAAGTCTGAACCTGGAGAAGTCTAGACCCTGGAGAAGTCTGAACCCTGGAGAAGTCTGAACCCTGGAGAAGTCTGAACCCTGGAGAAGTCTAGACCCTGGAGAAGTCTGAACCCTGGAGAAGTCTGAACCCTGGAGAAGTCTGGACCCTGGAGAAGTCTGAACCCTGGAGAAGTCTGAACCCTGGAGACGTCTGAACCCTGGAGAAGTCTGAACCCTGGAGAAGTCTAGATCCTGGAGACGTCTGAACCCTGGAGACGTCTGAACCCTGGAGAAGTCTGAACCCTGGAGAAGTCTAGACCCTGGAGAAGTCTGAACCCTGGAGAAGTCTGAACCCTGGAGAAGTCTGGACCCTGGAGAAGTCTGAACCCTGGAGAAGTCTAGACCCTGGAGATGTCTGAACCCTGGAGAAGTCTGGACCCTGGAGAAGTCTGGACCCTGGTGAAGTCTGAACCCTGGAGAAATCTAGACCCTGGAGAAGTCTGGACCCTGGAGAAGTCTGAACCCTGGAGAAGTCTGGACCCTGGAGAGATCTGGACCCTGGAGAAGTCTGGACCCTGGAGAAGTCTGGACCCTGGAGAAGTCTGAACCCTGGAGAAGTCTGGACCCTGGAGAAGTCTGGACCCTGGAGAAGTCTGAACCCTGGAGAAGTCTGGACCCTGGAGAAGTCTGAACCCTGGAGAAGTCTGGACCCTGGAGAAGTCTGGACCCTGGAGAAGTCTGGACCCTGGAGAAGTCTAGACCCTGGAGAAGTCTGGACCCTGGAGAAGTCTGGACCCTGGAGAAGTCTAGACCCTAGAGAAGTCTGGACCATGGAGAAGTCTAGACCCTGGAGAAGTCTAGACCCTGAAGAAGTCTGAACCCTGGAGAAGTTTTGACCCTGGAGAAGTCTGGACCCTGGAGAAGTCTGGACCCTGGAGAAGTCTGGACCCTGGAGAAGTCTGGACCCTGGAGAAGTCTGGACCCTGGAGATCCTGTGCGTGTGTACTCATCTAATTGTACTCACCTAGTTGTGGTTGCAGGGGTCGAGTCATAGCTCCTGGCCCCGCCTCTTCACTGGCCGCTAATGGGTCTCTCTACCTTCGCCATGAACCTTATCATACCTCTTCTTAAAGCTATGAATGGATCCTGCCTCCACTACATCGCTTCCCAAGCTATTCCACTTCCTGACAACTCTGTGACTGAAGAAATACTTCCTAACATCCCTGTGATTCATCTGAGTCTTCAACTTCCAACTGTGACCCCTTGTTTCTGTGTCCCATCTCTGAAACATCCTGTCTCTGTCCACTTTGTCAATTTCTCTCAGTATTTTATATGTCGTTATCATATCCCCCCTCCTATCTCTCCTGTTCTCCAGTGTCGTCAGGTCAATTTCCCATAACCTCTCCTAGTAGAACATACCCCTTAGAAGGGAATAAGAGAGGGAGTTAGGAATGGGAAGGAAGGGTCTACCTACCTGGAGGGTATTCCGGGGATCAACGCCCCCTTTGTTGCTGTGTCCCATCTCTGGAACATTCTGTCTCTGTCCACCTTGTCAATTCCTCTCAGTATTTTATATGTCGTTATCATGTCCCCCTTACTCTCCTGTCCTCCAATGTGTGTACTCACCTAGTTGTACTCACCTAGTTGTGGTTGCAGGGGTCGAGTCAAAGCTCCTGGCCCCGCCTCTTCACTGGCCGCTACTGGGTCACTCTCCCTGCGCCATAAGCTTTATCATACCTCTGCTTAAAGCTATGTATAGAGCCTGCCTCCACTACATCGCTTCCTAAACTATTCCACTTCCCGACAACTCTGTGACTGAAGAAATACTTTCCCAACATCCCTGTGATTCATCTGAGTCTTCAACTTCCAACTGTGACCCCCGTTTCTGTGTCCCATCTCTGAAACATCCTGTCTCTGTCCACTTTGTCCCAATTTTTCTCAGTATTTTTATGTCGTTATCATTCCCCCTCCCCATCTCTCCTGTTCTCCAGTGTCGTCAGGTCAATTTCCCCTAACCTCTCCTAGTAGAACATACCCCCTTTGAAGGGAATAAAAGGGAGTTAGGGAAAGGGAAAGGGAAAGGGGGCACCTACCGGGGGGGTTTCCCGGGGGGTCA
>WNWK01051287.1:0-12529 GCA_009830355.1 Cherax destructor
GTCTCTGTACCCTCTCTTTCAGTTTCTGTCTTTTTTCCCCGTGTTCTGTCGCGGTCGAGATACACCCTCCGGTACTCTGACATATCCCTTAGTCTTGCTTTCTCCTGCAGGATCCTGTTTGAGTCAATTCTGTTTTGAAAATTATTTTGACTGGCCGGATTCTTCCTCTTAAAACCCCCTATTCTCAGAAAATTTGCCAGCTGGGTCATGTCATCTTCTCCTATTGTTTCATGATGTTTTCAATCGCATTTTTCCCCTTTCTTCTTTTCGTAAGTTTCCCTTCAGCTTATGGAGCCCATAAACAAAGACTGATCTCTTTCATTCTCCCACTGCCTATCCCTGTGAAACCCCCTGATTCGATTTAGTTGCCTCCATTGAAGCTTTCCTTTCTTCAATCTCTTCACTGTCTGTTACCCCTTTTGCCCAGTGGCCTGTCGTTTTCCCTTTTTAACTTTCCCTGTGCACTGCTGTGGTCTGTTAGGCTTCTACATATTGTTAGTTTCCCCTTTTTTACTACACTCCCCCATGGTCTCCCCATGGGGAAGGGGGAGGGATGCTTTAAGGACCATATAAGCTCAAGGAAATGGCTAGAGAAGAGAGAGAGGGTTGGTGACAGGTCCGGTGAGGGGGAGCCCTGGACACCCGTGTTTTAGTGGACCACGTGTTACGCCCTGACTCCCGTCAGGAGAAAAAGACCTGAGACTTAAACCGAGAGGCGTGTCTGACAGCTATTTGCCGAGGCAATGTGGGGATAATTTACTGGTTAATTAGGTCCCCCCTTTGACCTCACAGCACAGTGACTACATCAAAAGTGTGTATATTCGTGCACTAACACAATATTGTCAAAAATGTACATGTCGGGGGAGCCCCAAATATTTTCAACATTAATATTAGGTATCCTCTAAAGGGAACCTTCAAGGGGTTTAAAAAAAATATTTCTCAAAGGGTTTTAAAGTTTTTTAAACGTTTTAAATGTTACCTGGTTTATTATAACTAGGAAATGGTTCATAGCTATTGACAAGTGTGGGTACCTCTGTCAGTAATATACAGACCATTTATTTAGTTTCCCCACGATAATAGAGAAAGTCTTCTGATCGGCTTCAAGCTTTCAAAATGGTATATCTTACTGGGAATTTTTTTTTTTTTGGGGGCTTTTATTGAAGGATGTAGGTGGCAAACCATTTTTTTAAAAGGTGAGTAATTCCCCCCCCCCTCCCCGTGAAATGCTTCTGTATCTTTTAAAAGTTTCAGTCTTTATTGCCTGTCTTGTCTGGTGAACAGGATGGTGGCCAAGAAGTTTATGTTCCTAGATACAACTTTCCCCGTGTCTTAACGTGGTTAGTAAACTTAAAATCATTCCTTTCCGAGCAGTAACCAGAGAATGCCTCTTCTGACCGGCTTCAGTTTTTTACCGAGGTTGGTCTCTACTCAAAGGAAGGTTTATTTTGATTTTGGGCTTTTTATATAATTTGCCAACTATATTGAAGAAATTTGGGTTTTCCCATAAAAAAAAATGGAACATGTCTCTTCAGATTTGTAGCCCTGAACGTTGGTGTATCTTGGAAAAATTTTTTGAATTGATTTTGGGTAATATAGAAGTCAGTTTAGTAATATTGGTTTTCAGACGATATTTTGTAAAATGCTTTATCCGGTTGGTTTCAAACCTTCAATCCTAATCATTCATTCTTAGAGGAAACCCTTTGGGACTGTTATCGGACTATATGGGTGCCAACTTGGAAATTTTAAATTTCCCTCTCACCCGCCCAGTTTGCTAGCTCATAGGAGCTATTCAGATTACAGTTCATTAAAAAAAAACTTGCAGGATGGTAGAGAATTTAAAATACATTATAACTGAGAATTAATGAAAAAGATTGAAAACTCGATTTTTTTTAATTTATAAGGGGGAAAACCCTTAAGTATCACACTTTTGAACGATTTTATTGCAGAGCCGCCAGTTGTACTAAGTACAGTGTTCTGTCGTTTTCCCAAGGTTTTGGGTTAAAACTTGAACGCCTCGTAATATCGGTTTCAAATATTTAAGGCTGGTGACCTATAATTAAGGGAAGGCTCACGGGTCAATTACATTTTAGGGGCCCCTAGTCACTTTTAAATAGACCATTCCTGATTTTTGGGTTCCCTGCGATAACTTAAGAAAACCTCTTTGCCCATCCGCGATTTTCATAACCTTTCACTTGCATAACAATGGCGCAGCTTGTCCAGGTTCATTATTATTAGTTCCTTGCCCCCACAGATGTGGAACGACATGTTCACATCTGTGAACATGTTCGTGTGACATAAACAATGCTGGTGTCATAACAAGAAGTTTTACATTCCCATTCGATTTTTTCCTAACAGTCATTTTTTCCCTCCATTTAGGTTATTCTTTGTTTAAATTTAAAAGACCTTCCATGTATTTTTTTTTTTTTGTCTGGCCGTCCAGGTGTGTGTGTGTGTGTGTGTGTGTTTTTATTTCTCGTTTCATCAGACTTGCTTTCTTTTTTCCCAATATGGAAAAAAGTGTCTGTCGCGCCGCGTCTGGTTTTCATTTTTTGCATGGCGGGGGGATTATCTCTGACTCTCTCTCTCCCCTATTTTCAGTCCAGACTAAAGCTACCAGACTGAGACAAAAAGAAATTTCTGTAAAAGAGCTGAATATTTTTTCTAGAAACCGAAATATATTTTCTGTCTCCAGACCAGAATAAATTTGTCATACTGAGGTCAGACAGTTACTATTGCAAGACAGAAGAGTTCCCAGTGTTCATATCAGTGAATTAGATGATCTCTTTCAGACCAGCTGAGGTTGCCATCCTCAGATCACAGGGGTTAGTTGCCACATGTGATCACGGGGTTAGTTGCCACATGTGATCACAGGGGTTTTTGCCACATGTGATCACAGGGTTATTTTCCACATGCGATAACGGGGGGCTAGTTGCCACATGTGATGACGGCTAGTTCCCAAATGTGATGACGGGGGAGTTACATGTGATGACAGGGGTTAGTTGCCACATGTGATGACGGGGGATTCCCACATGTGATGACGGGGGCTATTGCCACTTGATGAAGAGTTGCCACATGTGATGACAGGGCAATTGCCCATGTGATCACAGAGGCTATTCCCCGCACAGCAAAGAAAAAGATGCCACACTCTGGTCTGAAAGAAATGATACCATTATAAGCGAAAAGGGGGAAAACGTTCCCAGTTCGTTGCCACGAGACGTGTTTTCCTTCCAAGAAGGAAGATGAAAAAATACGTGTTTACATCTAATCTGGCATAGTCCTGTGCCATAGACGACGCTCTAGAACATATTTTATACTTTCCTGGAGGAACGCTTTTGTTTTCAAGATTCCCTTTTTGTTCTTGTGAGATAAATAAATTTTATTTCGTCTAAAAAAAAACTGTTCTCGTTTTTGCTCGACAACTCTTTAAAAAGAACAACGATTTTTGACATTTGGGATCAGGGGGGTAGCTCTACCCATTGGTAGAGAGTTGGGATCACAACGAAAATCTAGGTTCAACCCGAGGGGGGCTGAACTTAGACACAAGTCTCCTAAAACTTGCTGTCCTCTTCACCTAACGGCAAATATTTTCCTTGTTAGTCGGTGGTTGTGGGTTGCATCCTGGGGTATATGTCACGCTGCTTGGCTCAACCTTTGACATAATGATATTAGCAAGATACCATTGGCGGAGCCAGAAAAGATATTAAAATAATCAGAGACGCAAATTAATGTACAGGTCTTATGGATTTATACACAGTGAATCTTTCCCTACATTATAAAGTTGATAAAATAGCCAGAAGAAAGTAGCCTCAGAGAGAGAAAATAATTTTTCGAATGTCATGAAATACAGTTGGAGGACTGAGTAGATAACACGACCGTCGAAAAAGGTTTACCGATAATTTGCAATGTAAAGAGAGTGACTGCTGTTATAGTCCCCTGACTCAGGGTTGTTTATAAGTATTTTGGCAGACGCGCACATGATCAAATTAAATACAAAGTAGAGGTGAGCCTTGTGGTCACTACTTGAATACTGTGTATGATAGTTCACTTATTGATGAATATAGAAAGTAACCTATGTAAAACATCGGGATCTTTTTAATTAACGTAAGATATTAGACATATTAAAAAATGTTTTTCTTGCAACAGATGAATATTAAATTGTAAATGATATATCAAGATGCTAATTTTTTTTGTAGTTCCCAGGGCCCTTTTTTACCGTTTGTACATTCTCTTTCTCTACCCTCCACAGGGTATATATAGAGTGTACAAAACTAGCCGCTTTGGCTGTTTATTCTACACGTGGTTTATTTACGTTTATTCTATTTGGGTTATTTGACTTTAACCACAGCATAGAAATGGGGGAAAATTTTGCTTTCAAAAATGACGACTAAGTCGCTCCCCGAGTCGTTTTAGGGCAGTGTTTTCGTAGAGAACATTAAAAAACTTGTCTTTTTTTTGGCGAGGGAAGGAGTGTTTTATTTTTAGCTGAATAAAAAAGTAATAAAAAAAACAACTTGATCCTGGTGAGGGCACAAGTGCCTGGCTTGCCTCATTATAGTTACTGACTGTAAGCTTCTGATAGAAGAGAACATAATCTGATCCATTCAGAGGGGTTTGAATTTTTTTTTTTTTTCCCTCTCTCTCTCTCTCTCTCTCTCTCTCTCTCTCCCCACGTACATAAGTCAGAGTCGTCCGTGACCTACGATATTTTTTTTGGCCTCTGGCTTAGGTCACATTTTATTAAAGGGGGAAGATTTAATCGGTGTAGGTGGAGGGGGGGGGAAAAATTGAACCTCCCTGGGGGGTTGGGGGGTCACCGCCCCCATGACCCCAATTCTGACCAGTCTTCACACCTGTATCATAAATTGATTACACTCTTGGATCCAGTGCCATACTGCTCGCCAGTAATGCAAGTGCCACAGAATTTTTTGTGGATTTTATAAAGTTTAGAAGAAGGAAACGTTGACCTAATACCAGCTTGTTCTGCAATCTTTTTTTCTAAAGTGTGTCATGTAAATGTACTTTAATTACGTTTCGCCAGATACATGACGTAGATTGGGCTAACGTTTTTTTTTGTAAATATGGGAAAAAAATTTTCCCCCAGAAATTTTTTTTTTTGTTTTCTAATAAACTGTGTTAAGGTTTTTTTTTTGGTGTGTGTGTGTGTGTGTTTTTTTGTGTGTGTGTGTGTTTTGTGTGTGTGTGTTTTTGTTTGTGTGTGTGTGTGTGTGTGTGTGTGTGTGTGTGTGTGTGTTTTAAACGCTCAGAGGATAATGATCTTATTTTCCCAGTGAACGACTTAACATTCCCTGCACTTGTTTTTCAGCGGGTTGAAATGATCCCACAAAGGGTTCAAGGATGTGCACTTGTTCTACTTAAACGGGCTGGGGGTTCCTTCCCTTTGTACCTGTTCAACGGGCTAAAATCATCCACTGTTAACAGGTGTGTGTGTGTGTGTGTGTGTGTGTGAAATTACCCATTTGAATAACCCGTCGGGTTTAAAAATTCTTCATTATCTACTTAGGGAGAAACCCACTTAAATACAGCCCCGGCGCTCTCTAGAGCGGCACCCCAAACGGGGTAGAGTTTTTGGCCTTCAAGACCGGTCCCTTTTAAGAGCTTTTCATTCTTTTATTGGAGCTCCCCTTCCCTTCCCTTGTATCAAACCAACAGGCGCTGCGGGTCAAGGGATTAACTATGTATAATGAGTGGAGATTTTACTAATTAAAGTCTCCTTATTGACACGGGACTCAAAATTGAGGCTTGAAGCTGCTGTTGTTTTTTTTTTTCTGTGGTACTTGTGGGTAAGAAAGAGACGGATAGAGATAGAGAAAAAAAAAGTCTTTGACACTATACCGTGAAAAGGGGGAAGAAGCCCCTTTTAAAAAAGTCCCGACGTAAGGGGAAAGGTTACAGATTGGATAAAAGGAATTCCTAAGCGGCAGAAAGCAAAGTCATGGTGTGAGACACGTTTAAGAGTGGAGGAATGTCCCCCACAGGAGCACCTGGAGGCTCTCCCCTGGAACCCCCCCATACGTCAGATATGTCGACCATCCCCCAGGAGGCTTAAAAAATTCAAGCATTAGTAATTTTTTTGACTTCAAAAAAAGCTCCTGGAGAGGGAAACGTTACCACAAAAAAATGTCACATTAGTTACACACTGTGTTTTTTACCTAGCATTACTTTTTTTTTATCTCCAGAAAAAGGGGTCCCTTTGTAACTAACGGCACAACATCCAGGTTGGTAATGTTTCCGCTCCGGATGTTAGTAGTGTTCCCCAGAAGATGTCGGGTATTATTTCCTGCATTTCCTACTTGGTTGACATACTAAAGGGAATTCCATCATGTCGGGCAGGTGACACGTTAATGAAAGAAGAATTGAGAGGTAAATAAAGAGGCAATTAGATAAGTATGGGAAGGAAGTAAATATGAAGGTAAAAAGGGAGAAAGGTAAGTAAGAAGGTTGGAAGGAAAATAGGATGGAAGGTCGTTAATTAAAAGGGAAGAACGGGGGGAAAAAAAGAAAGTAGGTGATTACTTAGGCAAGTGTCTTCATCAACGACGTATGTCTTGCATCTCACTAATAACTGTAATCATAAAAGTAATTTTTACCTGGGCAGCAAGCACTGATAAACCAGGCTGTGCTTCCCTGGGCAAGTCACCGCCTTTTATCTCCTGTCATTACTTATGAATTCATGACGTGGAAAATTACGCGTGTTATCTTAATAAAAAAATCAAGTTGGCGAAATGGAGTCAAGACTCCGCCGGGGAAGGGAAGGAGAGGGGAAGAGGAAGGGGGGGGGGATAAGGGGGAGGGAAGACGTATTTCATAATGGACTCACTGTGACAGTGTTTGTCAAGGTTACCCGATGGGCAAAAAGCGGGTTAACTGCTGTGAAAATTCTCAGTGTATGTGTAATTATGTATTTTTGTGGTGTGTGTGTGTGTGTGTGTGTGTGTGTGTGTGTGTGTGTGTGTGTGTGTGTGTGTGTGTGTGCGTGCGTGCGTGCGTGCGTGCGTGCGTGCGTGGGGTGCGTGCGGGGCGCTCGCGCGGGCGTTGTGTTGGTTCTATGAGTTATATTTGCCGGTTGTGGGATGAGATGATGTCTTTTTTTTTAGTGATGAGGTGATTTACCCTGTGTTTTTTTTTGTGAGATGATTGTGTTTTTTTGTGATGAGTTGATGATTTTCTTTTTTCCCTTTAAAGATGAGTTGATGATTTGTCTTGTTTTAGTGATGAGTCGATGACTTGTCTTCTTTTCCCTTTCCCTTTTTACTCCTTCTTCTATTGATACTGTTTTCACATCTTCACTTTCTCTTCCATCTAACTTTCTAGTGTCTGCCCCTCTTTTCTCCGTGATTTTCCTTTCACCTCTTTTCCCTGGGCACTTGGGTATTGCTGTTTATTCATTTTCTTTCGTGCTTTCTCCAGCGTTCTACGATTTCTTTTTTTAAATTTCTTTTAAACATTTCCTATTTTGACGTTGTTCCGTCTGATCTTGAGTGAGTGTTGGGTTTCTTGGGTTATGGTTCTCTCTCTCTCTCTCTCTCTCTCTCTCTCTCTCTCTCTCTCTCTCTCTCTCTCTCTCTCTTTTTCTCTCTCTTTTCTCTCTCTCTCTCTTTATCTCTCTCTTTTTTCTCTCTCTTTATTTTCTCTCTCTCTCTCACTTTTTATTTTCACTCTTTTTCTCTCTCCTCTTTTTTTCTCTCTCTCTCTCTCTCTCTCTCTCTCTCTCTCTCTCTCTCTCTCTCTCTCTCTCTCTCTCTCTCTCTCTCCTCTCCGTTTATTGTACTTTTCCCTTGGGTTGGGGCCCCGTATCGCTCTGTGTTTCTCCCGGTTGCCGAGTGACTGAGTGAGCGTTGAGTGACTGAGTGAGCGCCGGGGGGACTAGTGAGCGCTGAGGAATGGTGAGGGTGGGGTGACTGAGTGAGGGTGAGTGACTGAGTGAGGGTGAGTGACTGAGGGTGAGTGACTGGTGAGCGTTGAGTGACTGGTGAGCGCTGAGTGACTGGGAGGCTGAGTTACTGGTGAGGGTGAGTGAGCGTTGAGTGACTGAGGAGCGTTGAGTGACTGAGCGGGGGTTTAGGGGGACTGGGGGGCGTTGGTGACTGAGTGAGCGTTGGGGTGACTGGTGAGCGTTGGGGGAATGAGTGAGCGTTGAGTGACTGAGCGTTGAGTGACTGACTGAGCGTTGAGTGACTGACTGAGCGTTGAGTGACTGAGTGAGCGTTGAGTGACTGAGCGTTTAGTGACTGGGGGCGTTGAGTGACTGAGCGTTGGTGACTGAGGTTAGTGACGCGAGGTTGAGTGACTGGTGGCGTTGAGTGACTGAGCGTTTAGTGACTGAGTGAGCGCTGAGTGAATGGTGCTGGTGAGCGTTTGGGGACTGAGTGGCGCGGTGAATGAGGGCGAGTGATGAGGACTGGGAGCGCTGAGTGACTGAGTGAGCGCTGAGTGACTGGGAGCGCTGAGTGAGGGTGAGTGACTGAGTTTCCGTTTAAAAACAAAAAGCGGTATGTGACGCTTTGTCAAAGTTCTGTTTTACTTGATAAAGTTCGTCGCCACCCAATACACCACTCCCCCCTACTACCACCACTATCACCGTACTACCCCACCCTCCCAGTACTACCACTACCACCAGTCTACCACCACCACCAGTTTCCACCACCACCACCTACTACCACCACCACCCCAGTACTACCACCCCCCGACTACCACTACCACCAGTTTCCACTACCACCAAGGGACTACCACCCCACCACCAGTCTAAACCCCCACCACCAGTCACCCCACCATTTTCCACTACCACCAGTCTACCACTACCACCAGTCTACCACTATACCAGTCTACCACCACCACCAGTCTACCCCCACCACCAAAACCACCCCACCCCAGTCTCCACTCCCCCACCAAAAATACCACCACCATCACCAGTACTACCACTACCATCACCATTACCACTACCACCACCAGTACTACCACCCATCCCAGTACTACCACCCCCTCACCAGTCTCCCTACCCCACCAATCCCCACCACCCCATCACCAGTACCCCCCCCGCACCAGTACTACCACCACCAGCACCAGTCTACCACCACCACCACCAATTACCACCACCACCACCAGTACTACCACACCACCACCGTACTACCACTACCACCACCAATACCCACCACCACCACCAGTCTCCCCCCACCAATTTCTACCACTCCCCCACCATACTACCCCCACCAGTACTACCCCCACCATCACCAGTCTACCACCAGTCTACCACCACCACCAGTCCCACCATCACCTGAAATACCACTACCACCAGTACTAAAACCCCCGTACTACACCCCCAAATTCTCCACCACCACCAGTACTACCACCACCATCACCAGTACTACCACACCACCAGTTTCCACCACCATCACCAGTACTACCACCACCATCACCAGTCTACCACCATCCCGAACTCTACCAATACTACCACCCCCTAGTACACCACCAATTTCCCCACCACCAATCCACCATCCCAGAAATACTACCACCAGTCTCCACCACCATCACCAGTACTACCCTACCACCAGTACTACCACCACCATCACCAGTACTCCACCAGTACACCACCACCACCATACTACCACCATCACCAGAACTCCCCCCAGTTTCCACCACCATCACCAGTACTACCCACCACCAGTCTACCACTACCACCATCTACCACCACCACCACCCCAGTACTACCACTACCCCCAGTACTACCACCACCCCACCACCAGTTACCACCATCCCGAACTATCACTACCCCACTACCACCACCACCACCATACTACCCCAGTACTCCACCACCCCGTACTACAATCATCACCAGTCTACCCTCCATATACCCCCCACCCCACCAGTCTACTACCCCACCAGTACTACCACTCCATCACCAGTACTACCACTACCATCACCAGTACTACCACTACCATCACCATACTACCATCACCGTCACCACTACCCCCCATCTACCACCCCCCCAAAATTCCAATACCACCACCAGTACTACCACTACCCAGATACCACTACCACCAATCTACCACTACCACCAGATACCACTACCCCCAAAATACCACTACCACCATCAGTACTACCACTACCACCACCAGTACCCCCCCCCAGACTTCCACCCACAATCTACTCCACTCCCAAAGTCTCCACTCCACCAGATACTCCACTACCCCCAAATTTACTCCCATCCCAAACAGTACTACTACCACTACCACCAGTACTCTACCCCCCAGTACTCTACCACCCCCCAGCTACTACCACTACCACCATACTACCACCAGTCTACCCCACCACCACTACCTCCACCACTACCTCCACCACCACCACCACTACCTCCACCACCCTTTTGGGGTCTATTCTATAAATTCACCTCAACAATGAAAACATTTACGGGGTTCAAAAAAACCCGCCTTAATGAAAAATGCTGTGTAGACCGCATGGTGGATGAATGTGAACCAGTGTCTAGAGGATGACCTCACGGGATAGGAAGGATGCCCCAGTCATGATCAAAGAGAAGATGCTGAGTAAAAAGGAGTCGCTCCTCTACATGCAAAGACGAAGAATCACAGAACTCCTCAAAGGCGCAGCTTTACAAACAAAAAATTACTCTAGTTAGAGATGGAAAAAATGAACCAAAAACTTAAAGACCAAACAAGACCCGGTGAGACAGAGGAGGACAAACCAAAACTAAATTGGAAGAAATACAAAAAAACGTTGTTGTTGTTTGTCGTATACAAAAACCAGAGCAATAACCCGGTAGCGCTAACTTTTCTTAAAGATTTTCTTGTAAATTGACAATTGAAATGGTAAATACTGAAAACCAAAAAGGAGGTCAAAAATATAGTTTTATTTGTATTTTGTGTTTAGAAAAAAATTAAGTTGTATATTTTTAATAAACTTGTATTTGATCTTTTATTGTTGTATTTGTTTTTGTAGTTTAAATACGATACCATAATTACTTTGTTTATCCAAAAAAGGAGTGATACCTAACTTATGATAATTTTTAAATTTAGTTTATTTCTCCGGGACTTATCCCGATGACATTGTTTCTTAACTGGATTTCTTATTACAGGGGGAAAGGGCTTTGGTCCCGAAAGGGGTTCTCGCATCCATTTGAAAATTTGTTTGTAAGGACAGCCAAAGTCATTTTTTTTGGCCCCTAACTGAACTTTTAAGTGCATGTTTAACAGTAAGAAATGTAATAAAAAAATTCAATAAATCCGGGAAATAATGTACTATTTAATGAGTTTGATTTCTGATTCTCTTTAACCTCGAAAAAAATACATAGATGTAATGTTTTTTATTATCAGGCATCTTCAGTTAAATGTTAGAAAGTTTTAGTAATAAGGGAGGGATCTCACATTCGGCATCTAACATTTCTTATTATAACCAAGGAAAAAAATGATGGCTGGATAACTACAACCTTAAAAACAGTAGCCAACCAATGTTTTTCTTAATCCTTGCCTCTTGGGCTGGATTTTGATGTATACGATACCCCCTTTTTAAGACGGGGGAACTGGAAAATGTACAGAGAACCTTCACTGTGTATACCCTTAGCGGAATGAAGTCTCTCGAATTCCTCCTTAGAACATAGGCGAGAAGGATATATAACAATTTATACCGGAAAATTCTGGATTTAAATGGTCCCAAATATGCACCTGATATCACCCATACAACGGTGACAGTGAGAAATGCCTCTAGAGACAATAAGTATAAAGGGGACCAAAAGTGTTGAGAATGTTCAACACTCTCCTTATACATAAGGAAAATTAAAATTAGATAATTCAACATCTGGGTATCCCGATACCCAGATTTGCACATTTTTATTATATTGTCTGCAGAGTATAACATAGTATACCATTCTTGTACATAAGGGGAAAATTCCCAAAAGGTTCCTTATGGGTTTCTGATCAGTCAGGCTGTGCTGCATGTGATGGACTCCGTGAGGTTAGCACCAACAGCCTGGTTGATCGACAATCCATGGGGAGACCTGATCTGGGGCCTGGCCCCGAGGCGTTGACCCAGAAATCGTCTAAAATGGACCCGGGGAAACCACACCCCTGAGGAAGGAACCACTGGCGGACAGACCACCAGGGAGGAACCACCTGGAAGGAACCTAGGGGGGCTGGCAAAAACCACGCACGGAGGGGGGGTTGGGGTGGGGGAAGGGAAAAAGGCGGGGACAAAACAGGTTAAGAAAATCGTGTGAAGTGTGGGCGTGGCTTGGGGGTGGGGGCGGGCGGTGGTGGTGGTGTAACTTTTAGGGGAGGAAGTGATTTTTTGTCGACTGAGGAACACTTCCCCCCTCACCGTCTTCCATTTTAAAACCCTCTTAAGACAGAAAAAAACTAAAATATCACATCTTAAGATAAAGGATAGCATAATGAAAAATGTAATCAGGAAATTTTAAAAATTTTTCAGGCCGTTCTGAATGGCTTTACAGACAATTTTGAATGGTTTTTCAGTCAGATAGTCAGTTCTGATTGGTTGTAAA